>BJBW01005887.1:128612-181260 GCA_004320125.1 Scolopax mira | reverse complement strand
CCCCCCCCCCCCCCCCCCCCCCCCTTCCCCTGTTCCTAGGTGTTTCCTAGCAATGAATTTCACTCTCCAGCATCACCTAAAGAGCTTGGGCTGGTCCCACCCAGAGTATTCGGCCCACCACGAGTAATTTGGGTGCCGTTCTCACAGCCCTAGCCCTTCTTGCCAGCTCCACCACCGTGCTTGTCACTGTGTCAAGCAGCCCCTGTCCCTCCAGGCCTCTCGTCGTGCCCTGTGCCTGGCCCCTCACCCAAGGGAGGGTCTTTCTGCTGCCCAGCGGCAGCTTCCTTCAGAAGACAACCTTACAGCAGAGATCAAAGCAGCACCCAAGCAGCCCAGCCCTGCTCCACCCCTGCCAAAAGCCGTCCAACCTCTGCCTCCTGCTCTTGGTTCAGCAGGTGGCACTGACCCCATGAGTACTTACAGGTGGTCACCAAATCATCTTTCAACTCCCGCCACCGCCGCCGCTGCTGCTCTTACACGAGATGCATTGTGAGATGCTGGAGCTCAAGCTTTTTCTCCGTGCTTGGGCAGCAGGTATTTAGCACACCCAAGGGAGTGCAGGGCGTGCTCACCTCACCCCTGCTGGCTGCTGAAGGGGGGCCATGGGCTACCAACAGTACTGCACAACCAGTCCTGGTGGGTCTTGTGTCTTCATACAGGGCCCATGGGCAAGCCCCAGAGCCTACTTCCTTGCCAAAGCTACAATACACACAGGTGGGATTCAGAGGGTGGAAAAGAACCTTGCAGAGGGACATTCCTCAGAGTGGATGGATTTCTATTAAGCCAAGGGCAGGGCCAAACCCGCTGCTGAAAGACAAGTGGGTGAGTCTTTCAAGACAGAAGAATGATCAAAATGATGATTAACCCCCAGAGCGGCTTCTCTACTGCCAGCACAGGCTCTCCAACCTCAGGAACCTCCTTCCTGAGGGCAGTCCCCCAACCCAGCGTGGGTTGACAGGATGGCTCTGCAGCTTCCAGGGGCTTCAGACACCTCTGGCTCACAGCAGTGGCAATGCCAAAGGTACAGCCCTCACGCAGGACAGGCAAAACTGTCCACATCACACGCCCTTTCCTCTGAGCAGAGAGAGCCCAGGTTGTGTCCTCACCGTTACGTGGGGCACACAGAGCACCTGTCACAGCCTCCACCCCCTGAGCAGTGAGCACTTTTGGAAAGAACAGTAGCTTGGTTTGCCCCAGCAGTCTTTCCATGCCCTGGGGTGAAACACTGCTGGCTCAAAAATGCACAGGAAAACGTGAAGCAGAGCTGTGAGAAACCATGCAGAGGCAGGTGTCCTAGTCTCAAGAGTGAAAAATCAGCAGGCACAAACGCTTCCCTGGCTCCAACAGCCCCACTGCTGCCCCAGCCTGGTCCATCTAGGTGGGAAGAAAGATAGGCATCTGCTCTGAGGCAGCACTAAGAGCACCGGGGGATCGATGCTTCCCCTATGAAGGTGAACTGGCAGCCCAGCAGGATGAGGGCCTTGCGCTGGATACAGCAGACTGCAGAGGCATTGGCTCCAGGCTCTCTGCAGAGCGGAGGCAGGAAGACCTTGTTCTTCCCTTCCCCCAAACAGCAGAAGAGCTGCAGGCCCAGCTGTCCACAGCCGGCTTCCCCACACTGCATTCACCACGGCCAGGGAGAGGGGAGCAGAGCCAGCAAGAAGCATCCCCACCCCTGGGAGCTCTGCCAGGGTCCCTGGGACAGAGGGGCACTGCAGATCAGAGATCTCCAGCACCCAGCAGCACCTGCCCGGGCAGCAACATTCACCCAAGGGAGCTGCTGGCTGGACGACAGCCTTGCAAGGAGCAAAAAGCTTTACTTCTCTGCCAGTCTGTTGCTCCCCAGCTGCACAATGGGGCTACGGACACTCCGTACGCTCCCTCTGCGCCAAACTACCTGGACAGGAGCCAAAAGGTCCAAACCAGCTTGTGCCTGTGCCTCCAGCATGCCTCACGTGGGGCAGTGCCAGGGCTGGTAGGAGCCTGGCAGAAGCAGTGCGGAGGCTGCCTGCTCCAGCAGCCTCCTACTTGCTCCGGGCAGCAAAGCAGAGCTCTGTGTTCCCACAGCCCAGAGAGCGTGGCATCTTGCAAGTCGTGGAGGCAGCAGGATAAACCTCACACAGGGAGGACATCACCAGGCTCCTGAAGAAAGGCGGGGGCTTTGCCAGAGGTACAGAGAGGAATCTGAAAGCAGGGGGTCAGCCCAAATCAGCACTTACTCTCTGCACGCCTCCTCGGCACACGCAGGAAGAGCTGCATCCTTGGACGAGAACCATATTTATTTCACGGACACAGAATTGCACTGGTGGTTGATTCTACACACACTGGGGACACGCAGCAGCAGGGCCCCACAGGCTGGGCCAGGCTGCTGGGAGCAGGTTCACACAGAGAAATTTGTTTCTTCTGAAGGGACCAATCGATCAGGCGGGACAGGGCTCTACAGAGCCGGGGTCCCGCTCCCGCCGCCGGGCAGCTCCCGCCCCAGTCAAGGATAGAAACATTAAATAAATATATACAGCACCTCTTGGGGTGGGCTGGAACAGGCTGGGTGGGACAGGGCTCAGTTGCCCATTTTTACTTTAGATGTCTAGAAAGAAAGAAAAAGAGGTTAGGCTGTACCCCACAAACCCCAGCCCCACACCCCAGGACCACCCAGAAGCTGCAGACAGCTTATTAGCCCCACCAATGAGACATAAACATCACACAGGTGCACCCAAGGTGACACTCTTGGTGACAGCTGCTCAGAGGAGCCACCAAAAGAGCTCTCATTGCTGCAAATAGGCATAGCATGCCATGGGGAGAACTGCGACACCCCACAAGCAGCCTCCCTGTTGTGATGCAAAGGATTGTGCTGGAGCCCAGGTGTGTCTCCCTGGAGCTGAAAAGCACCCAGGGTGACGGGCACCTTTTGCTTACAGAAGCCTGGTGGCCTCAGGTTGCAGGTACCTGCAAGATAGCAACGATGACCCCGAACAGCCCTATGGCACTGCCAAAAATCTCCACGATCAGGATCTTGACGAAGAGGCTGGCATTCTGTGCATCAGCCAGGGCAGCTCCACTGCCCACGATGCCCACACAGACCCCACAGAAGAGATTGCATAACCCCACGGTCAGGCCAGCCCCAAACATGGAGAAACCTGTGAGAGAGGAACACAGCAAGAGCAGGGGGTAACTCGCACCCAGGGCACACTGCAGCAGCACTGTCTCGAGGTGACAGAAGACCCAGAGCTATCAAGTACCAGCAGCATCCCCCTGTTTGGGGCACAGTGTTGCTCCAGGGTGCGTCCTGCCTCCCAGTGCCAGGCCAGCAGGTGACAGCACTGCTGCTGAAGGGAGAAGCAGCGCTGCTGCAGGGCAGCCCAGCCCAGTTGAGTGCAGGAGGGCATCAAGAAGGTAACTAAAAAGCCACTTTTTGTCAGAAGAGTCATATGTCCTCCAGACACCTGCAGCAGGCTACAGACCACGTGAGCTGGGTCGTGCAGTGGCATTCTCTATGGTCCAGGGCAGAGGGAGCACTAGGAGGCAACAGTCAGGATGTGGCAATGCTCACAGTGATGGCACCAGGGACTTACCTGCATGGTAGTTCCTGGCTCCAATCGCCTCTGGGGTGACTGCAGAGAAAGGCTGAGAGAAAGCAGAGGCTGTGGGTTACTGGCAAGTCCATGGTCTGCAGGAGAAGTATCTCACATACCCCACACAGCATGAGGCAACCACACACAGGTGGCTCCCTGATATCTGCCTTGTGTGCGCTCCCCCAACCCACTCTTCAGCGTGGACAAGGGCCACTGCACAGACCACTGACCCAGGGGCTCCCAGAGCCACAGTGTCCAAGGGTCCCAGAGGGCCACTGCTCACAACTCTGGCCCATGACCAGCTGCCCATCCCCGCTGTGGCCCTAAGGCCAGCTCAGGGCTGTCAGGGCAGCCCAGGTTCTCCCATACCTCAGCCATGTTACTGATGACAATTGCCATGATGATCCCGTAGATGGCCACGGCCTCGCAGAAAATGATGCTGTGGAGAAAGGCAAAGTCTGAGCACAGTGTCCCAGTCAGTGTGAGCACAGTGTCCCAGGCTCTACCCCATCCTGAGCAATGCCCACCAATTCGTGCCAGACCAGTGAGCAGCCAGAGCCCTCCATGGCCAAATCTGAGCCTGTCCCACTGCTGCCAAGGGCAGAAAAGCAGCCCAACCTACCCACTGCTTTCCTCTCAACTACAGGAGAGCTGCCAAGGACAAAGACCTGGTGCTGGTTGTGCTGTACCACCCGAGGATGCTGAAATGAGCTTGTGAGAAGCAGGCCCAGGAAGCCCTGCCCTCTGCCAGCCCCCTTTGCTCCTTTGGGGAAGGGCTGTGCAAGGTCTGGCCAGTGGAAGCCTCGATGAGGGCAGGAAGTGTGATTTCAGGGTGTTTGTTTTGAACACACTGGTCCCATTCACTCTGTGATATCACACAGTGACTCTCCAAAGCAGCTCTCTGGCTCCTTTAGGGCTCTTTGTTTTGAAAGCAAACAGCTCAGCAAGGAACAGTCTGCCAGCAGCACCCAGCTACAGACAGGACAGGAGCCTTTGCACTGGGCTGGGACTTGCCCTGCTCAGGGATGGCACCAGCACTAACCCCAGGTCTGTGCTTACCTCACCAGGTTCTTGGTTTTGATCCGAGGGGCTTTGACTCCACCACCGATGATGCTGGAGCCTGTGATGTAAATCCCCCTGTGGCAGACAAGAGCGGTTGGTGGAGGGTCTGGTACTCACTGAAGGATTCAATAGAGAAACCAGGATCTTCCAGCTGAGCAAAGAATTGGGCGTGCAGCTGGGGGACACCGTGAACTTGGTCTGTCCACTCTCAGGGCACCAGTGGTCCCAAGCTCCACCACCTACACCAGCAGAACTGCTGGGGCAACAAGAGCCACCACTGCACGGCCTGGGCTCAGGGACACGACTCTCAGAGAGCCAGAGGTATCCCTGCTTCTCCACTGCCATTGCAGCCCATGAGGTGGTCTGTCCAGAACTCCAGGAGCCCAGAAACCTGGCCCCACTGCTGCAGTAACCCACTCAGCCCTAGACTCCTGCATGTACACACTGTTCTGCCCCTGCCCTGCTGTAGGAAACCACACTACCTAAGCAACTACCAAGGTGGGACAGCAACAGCCTGCTGAAGAACCAGCTCCACTCACCAAGCAGCTCCCACCACGGACAGGGAGATGGCCAGGCCAATGCCCAGGTTGCACCACATGAAGGGTGAAGTCTCCGTCAGGAACCTGGAGAGGAAGAAGTGCCCTCAGTTAGCACACATGCTGAACCCCTCTAGTCATGGTGCACCGCCTCACAACAGGTACCCCCCACCCCATCATACAGACTGAGATGGGCTGGGCACTGCCAGACAGTGGGACACAAGAGCATTTCTCTGCCAGCCACCGACTGAAGACCTTCCTCCCAAACCCTCACTGTGAAGGGAAAGCCTAGGCTGTGAGGCTGGTGGGATAGAGGTGGGAAAGGTAGTGCTGGCTGCACAAAGACCCTATATGGAGCCAGACACACATACACGTGGGCTGCATCTATCCCACCTCAGATCCCTCTTATGCATCCCATTGTGGTGCAGTGACCACTGCCTGTTGCTCAGAAGCAAGTGCTGTTCCTTGGCAGGCACTCCCAACACTGACCGCTTCCTCATGGCCCTGTGCTTGGTGGGGAGGACTGCTGGTATTTAGAGGGAACTCACCAGGCCACATCGAAGCGGAAGCCCAGGTCAAATATTGTGTAGCAGATCCCTGGAAAGCAAGAGTGACATGGGAACCTTAGACAGGCATCAGTGACTAGCCATTTCCTCCCACACCTGCAGAGCCCAGAGGCAGAAGCCCAGGAGCACACCACAATATGCAGGAGGATTACTGAGACTGGCTCAGGCATGCAGGGCTGTGGGGCAGGGTGCCCCAGCTCCAGAAATCCCATCACCCTCATATCAGCACAGGACAGAGACAGCCCAGACCCATGATACTCCCAGATCCCATCCCCCTCTTCACTGAGGATTGGCGTGATTGTTGCACCCATTTTCTGCTCCCCGACTCTGCTGAGCATCCACAGGCCATGCTGGGCTGAAGGGAGCCCTGTGCCCCAGCACAGTCTCCAGCCACATCACCCAACAGCTCAGCCCTGCCAGAGAGCTACAGCACTCTGTTTGGGGCAGGGGGGCTCATCCTGCTGTACCTTAAGTGCTCTTCTCATGTTGAATCACAGCTTGGAATCACACCCAACAGCCCAAGCAGACAGAGAGGTGCTTGCACTGAAACCCTGCCTTACTCTGAGCTTGCAAGCAGGAACCATGGCCACCGAGCAGAACAGACACTCGCTCTTTGCATGACTTGTAGCACGCAACAGGAAAAGAGAGAGACCTGGCTGTCTGGCACTGTCTGCTCCACACCAGATAAAGAGGGTGAAGGGATGGCACTTTACCATTGCCAACAGCTGCGTAACACCAACCATACAGATAGAAAAAGAGGAAATGGAAGAAATGCTTCAATGCAGCAAAGAGGCCATTGCATGTGTCCTGCTACTCCCTCCCCCCCTGGGGATTGCAGCTTGGGGCCAAGGTGCTGGCAAGAAACAGCCATGTGCTTAGTATCAATACAGGGGCAGGATCATGTGCCCCAGGATGGAGGAGCCCCACTCTGTCAACAGCCAAGACTTGAGGACAATTCATGCTGTGGGAGAGCCTTGGAGTGCTGCAGCCCAGGGAGACCTGCTAGCCTCACAGCAGGGATGTCTCTGTTGTCCCTGTGTGCTAAACCCCTCCACACACAACTTGTGGCTCAGCACTCCACGCACAGGGAAAACATACAGGCGCTGTCAGACAAGCAACCCCCAAAACAGGAACCAGCCATTCCTCCTGCCTGCAGAATTATGGTGCCCCCCTCCCCTGCAGCGACACACACAAATGAGGATTCGTGCCACAATGGCCAAGGAGCATGTCTGGAGGCCACATCCCAGCCCACACACATGGCGACCTTCAGGGATGATCTACAGTGCTGGGCTGGCAGGTCTGTATGTTTTGGTTTTGCTGCTTGGCTGGCTGAGCAGGAACTGAACACAGCCAGCTTTAGCTGCCCTCACTCCCCAGGAGTGGTAAAGAAGAGCTACAACCAGCTCAGGGCAGATCCTCAGGGCACCTTCCACCTCTTCAAGAGCAGGTGTAGCCTTAGATTCATATACAAAAGAAACAGGGTGAACGATGCTTTCCCGTGAGCTCTGACTCCCAGCCCTGCAGCCAGAAGGACAGAAAAAAGCCAGGGCAGGAGGACCGGAGCACCAAAGCAGAGTCCAGGACAAGGAGGGAAAGCACAAAGAGGCACCACTGCAACACTACTCGCTCCTTCCCTGAAAAGGGATTGCAACAGGACAGGGGAAGTTAAAAGCATCTGTGACGAGCTCGTTGATATTTTCCGACAGTCTAAAGTTCGCAGTGTGTGTCTGCGCTGGTTTGAGCTGCATGACTCAGAGAGCCCAGGAAGGCAGCCCTGAGCCCAGCACTGCGTTCACCAGGCCCTGGAAACACGAGAGAGTGAGACACCCTCTGCTTCTGACTCTCTTTCCCCTCACCCAAACACTGAGGCAGGAAACAAGGTCTCCCCAGCTTCTGTCTGGCTTGTGGTCACTTCACTCTGCACTGAAAGAGGAAATCACCACCAATTCCAGCATAAAATCTGCTAGTTATCCCTTGGAGTCATCCCCTTTCCAGGAAGCATTAAATCCATCCTCAATGCCACCAAGACCAAGGAGCAGAGCCTAGGCTGCCAGAAGCTGAAAAACAGCCATGCACCAGCTCTACAGTCATCCAAACTTGCACATTTCCTTGTGCTGCCATAACTTGGCAGGACCATCTCCTCTGTCCAGGAGATGTCACAGCTTGAAAAACCAGGCACCTGCCTTTACTTCCCCTGATCTGCCAGATCCAAACACAACCCTTGACTGCCACCAGCATCTTTACACACACACACAGAGAAGCAAATCAAGACAGACAGGCTCAGAGCACCGATACCTGCACACCCAATGGCAGCTGACAACTACATGGTGCTGCTGCGGGGCTGAGCCTTCAAAGTGCCCAAGGGGTGATGTCCAGGCCAAAGAGCGCCAGAAGAGCGCTCCCGTGCCACGGCAGGCGACAGGCCAGCCCTCCTACCTCTGCTCCAGGGCAGCTCGGCCACCGGGGGACGGACAATGTTGCGCCCCCTCGACCACCACCTCCCTTTTTCACACCACACCAAACCTCCCCAGCCCTTCTCCGGCAAGGCCGCAGCCCGCACGGACACACAAGCCCAAGCTACAGTCTCTCCTCACGCCCAGATCCCCCTCCTGCCCCACGGCCCGGGTCTGTCACCCACAGCCCAGCCCCACGGCCCACCCCAGGCCCACGGATCCCCCTCTGTCCTCCCCCAGGCCCCCTGCCCCCCGTCCCGGCGCTGACCGACGCCCAGCAGCGTGCTCCAGAAGGCGAGGCCGAGCCCCGAGTACAACAAGGCGAGCCCCGTCATGGCGACGGCGGCGACGGCGCGAGATGGGATGGGACGGGACGGAGTGGAGTGGAGCGAGCCGGCCGGGCGGGCGGGCGCGAGCGCGTCACCTGACCCGCGGGGAACACGTGAGAGGAACCGCAGCGCCCGAGCGGAAAACACGTGACTCCACCGCCGTCACCGCGCACACTTATTGGCTGACCGTCCTGACAGCGCGAGAAAACTACATAGACCAGAAAACACCGCGACGAGCGGCTCTTCCTATTGGCTGCCCTTCCCCTCTCCGCCCTGCCGTGAAGCGCGATAGACCCCGCTCCGTCAGGGGCGGGCTTTCCGAGAACGGGGAGTGCGGTGCCGAGTGCTCATTGGCAGGTTCCGCTCCCCAGCCCGGAAGCCGGCGCAGGGGTCCCGCGTGGCGGGCCTGACCCGCGACCCCGCGGCGCCATGGCAACAGCCTTCAGCAGCGACGGGGAGGCCGCGCTGCGGCGGGAGGTGGGCCCGGCGGCGGCGGCGCCGCGGGGGGACCTTGACTGTTTCTACGAGATGGGCCGGGCCGCCGCCTTCGTGCGCAGTGGCGGGTTCCGCAAGGTGAGCATGGCCGGGAGTTGGAGCGTTGACCGGGTCTTGCGGGCCGCCCCGATCCGGTGCCTCATATCCTGCCCTCCCCCCCAGGTTGCCCTTCAGTTCCCTGACGAGCTCCTGGCGGACGCAGCGGCGGTCGCGGCCCGGATGGAGGCGGCGACCGGGGCCGAGATGTACGTCCTGGGAGACACCACGTACGGCAGGTCAGTGAGGGGCTGCGGGGCGGGGGTGGTCCCAGGGGTTCACCGCGGGCAGCAACGGGGCTGCTCGTCCCCTGCCTGGCAGGACTGAGGGCTGGAGCTGCCCGAGCTGGGGAGAGTGATGCCAGGGAGGAGGAAGAGCTCTGTGGTCTTGCCCATCTGGCGAAGAAGGCCAACAGCATCCTGGCTTGTATCGGGAATAGTGTGGCCAGCAGGAGTAGGGCAATGATCGTGTCCTTGTACTCGGCACTGGTGAGGCTTCACTTTGAGTACTGTGTCCAGTTTTGGGCCCCTCACTATCAAGGACATTGAAGTGCTGGAGCGTGTATAGCGTGACCTGGACAGGCTGGAGAGCTGGGCAGAGAAGAACCTAATGAGGTTCAACAAGGACAAATGTAGGGTCCTGCACCTGGGGAGGAAGAACCCCGGGCACCAGTACAGGTGAGGGATGTATCTTCTGGGAAGCACTACCGAGGAGAAGGATCTGTGAGTCCTGGCAGATAGCACACTTTCTATGTGCTGGCAGTGTGCCCTTGTTGCCAAGGGGGCAAATGGGATCATGGGCTGCATAGGTAAGAGTGTGGCCAGCAGGTTGAGGCGGGAGGTCATTCTCCCTCTCTGCTCTGCACTGGTGAATACTGCATGCAGTTCTGGGCACCCCAGTTCAAGAGGGACAGGGAACTACTGGAGAGAGTCCAGCATAGGGCAACAAAGATGATTAAGGGATTGGAGCACCTCCCTTATGAGGAAAGGCTGAGAGAGCTGGGACTCTTTAGCCTGGACAAGTGAAGGCTGAGGAGAGACCTTATTTATGTTTATAAGTATCTAAAGGGTGTGCTGAAGGATGTTGGAGATGGACTCTTTTCAGTGGTTTCCAGTGATAGGACGAGGGGCAACAGGCTCAACCTGGAACATGGGAAGTTCCGTTCAACTATGAGGAAAAACTTCTTTACAGTGAGGGTGACAGAGCCCTGGAACAGAGGCTGCCCAGGGGGGTCGTGGAGTCCCCCTCTCTGGAGATCTTCAAGACCCACCTGGATGCAGCCATGAGTGATGTGCTCTGGGCAATCCTGCTTTAGCAGGGGAGTTGGACTAGATGATCTCTAAAGGTTCCTTCCTTTAGAGAACTCTGACAATTCCATGATTTCATGATTCATTTTCTAATGGAAACCCAAGTCTAAGTTGTCCAATTTTTTACTCTCCTTGATTTGAACAATTTATTTATACCATTCTGACAAGGTTCTTATCAATGATCTTTAAAGATAAATAACTTAAAAATCCCTTATAAACTTCTACATCAATACTCATACTCACCTTGAAAGCCATATGCTCAAGGAAGTGAGCAGTTCCATTGTTCTTCTCATTTTCATACCTGCTTCCAGCATCAATCCAAAGTCCAACCTCATTGGGGACAAATAAAAAAAAAGTCATCATTTTACCAGTTAAAAATACAGCTTTGCTGGTTTCGTGTATGAACTACACTTAGATTTTCAAGACCTATTTTTAAATGTCTCTTTCCTTACACAAAACAAGTTTTAAAGAAAAAGAAAATTTTAATCTTCACAAAAAAATCTAATCACAAATAATTTACAAAAGCCTTAAAACTTCTATTCCTTAGCTTAAGATATTGTTAATAAACTTTGAAAGAATGAAATTTAGTTCCATAAGGAAATGAACACACATGACCAGCTACAAAAAAATTTCCCTTTAGAAGTTACCTACTGTGCATGTTGATAGTCCAGAGTCTTCAGAAGCTACTTGCAAGCCATTTTCCAGAGGACTAACCCTAGTTTCAGGAACATTCAAGACTACTTCCGTTGCTGCTTTGGAAGCTCTGAGCTTGCCTGTTCCAATATGCACACACTGTAAGGAAAAAGCACTGTTACACACAGATTGTTATATCCTACTATGCTCTTCTGAAAAACGTATTTTTGAACTTAAACATTAAGTTTGTGAATCTTTTTTAAACCACGCATTTAAAAACAAAAAATTCAGCACCAATTTATTCGCCACTGGTACACATGAGGGATGCATTAACTGACTCAGAAGAAAAACATTAAGATAGCTAAAATGGAGTAGACTGCATCTACTTTCCTTTAATCAAATGATCTGACAAAAAAGCACATTACTATCATCAACCACCCACCCCAAGAGCCACACTTGTTTCCCAGTTCTGCCAGCAAGAGCCTGCAGGACTTCCTTCCAGAAGAGCCACGAAGATGATCAGAGGGCTGGAGCACCTTTCCTACAAAAACAGGCTGAGAGAGTCAGAGTTGTTCAGCCTGGAGAAGAGAAGGCTCCAGAGAGACCTTATAGCCCCTTCTAATACGTAAAGAGGGGTACAGGATAGATGAGAAGTGGAGAGATAGGGTGAGGGGTAATGGTTTTAAACTGAAAATGTGTCAATTTAGACTAGATACAAGGAAGAAATTCTTTATTGTGAGGGGGGTGAGACACTGCAACAGGTTGCCCAGAAAAGTTGTGGATGCCTCTTCCCTAGAAGTGTTCAAGACAAGTCTGGATGGAGCTTTGAGCAGCCTGGTCTAGTGGGAGGTGTCCCTGCCCATGTCAGGGGAGTTGGAATTAGATGACCTTTAAGTTCCCTTACAACCCAAACCATCCTATGATTCTATGAATAACTCCTTTAACATCTGGAATTCTTTGGGGTACCCGCTCTCTAAAGTGAGGTGAGATACAGTCCAAGGGTCTACGTCCATGACTGCAAAGTGCAGTCACCTGTTGTTCAGAACAGGGACAGATATTGAATCTCCGTGCCCATTGCCTCTCTGTCTGCAAGCACCCCACACTGAGAAAAGCCTGGCTTCCTCACAGCCTTCTCACAGGTACTGGCAGATTGCTGTTACATCCAATTCAACCTGTATCTTCTCTGGGCTGAAGAAGTCCCAGACCCTCAGCCTCTCCTCACAGGGCACATACTCCAGCCCTGTGCTGAACACACATCAGTTCACTAACATTCACCTTACAGCGAGGAACCCCAAACCAGCTGCCATATTCTAACTGTCTGACAAGCACAAACTAATCACTTCCTTTGATCTACTGGCTGTGTTCCTGTCTGTCCAGGCCGGGATGCTGTCAGCCACACTGCTTGCCCACAGGCAGTTTGCTGCCCTCCTGTACCCCAGGAGGGGTCTTCCTGGGCCCCTTCCACACAGCTGCTGCCCAGCCAGTCAGTTCCCAGCCTGGGCTGTTGCAAAGGATCACTTTCACTGCAAGTCTGAATTAAAGGGAAGGAAAAAAATGCGTTTGAAAACAAAATCTTCCTCTCCTGTTTCTAGAAGAAGAAGCTGAGGTTTCAAACTGGGAGGATGGGGAAATAAACTGACAGAAGGGGAGAGCTCTGAGATCAAGGCCTGCAGCCAGCCTCCATCTACCCACGGGAGAAAAGGAGGGTTTAAGCTTTCTCTGAAACTCCCCTGAGGTGACCTGGCCAGGCCCCGCGCCGCACCGCACCGCACCGCTCCGGCTCCCAGACGCCGCGCCACCCCCGACACGCCAACACCGCGGGAGACGGTACGGGGTGGGTGCTACTCCAGGGAGCCGGCAGCAAACCCTGGGACACCTGCTGCACCCGGGTTTACCGCCCAAATTGCTGCGTCCCACCGAAGGGTGGCAGCCGCCTTCACCACAGCCAGACGGGGACTACACTTCCCAGCATTCACCACGGCGAACAGCCCGTCGGCATAGCCGCGACTACAACTCCCAGCGTGCACCGCGCCGCCAGGCCGCCAATC
Organism: Scolopax mira; assembly: GCA_004320125.1. Taxonomy (NCBI): domain Eukaryota; kingdom Metazoa; phylum Chordata; class Aves; order Charadriiformes; family Scolopacidae; genus Scolopax; species Scolopax mira. The sequence continues at coordinate 168,223 of BJBW01005887.1, read as the reverse complement.
CCCTACCCCTAGAGCGGCACCTTGGGCACCCGGGCAAGGAGACACTACAGCACTCGGACCCTTCGCGACACCCTCCCCTTCCCCGTTACACCGCCTACCCGGTCCCCCGAGCCGGAGGCTCGCACCAGACGAGCGGACCACGGCAGGAAAAGCCGCCGAGCCGCTAAGCGAGCCGTAGATGCGGCCATCTTGGAGAGCGGGCGGACGGGGCGGGCTTCCTCGGAGTGGTGCGCAGGCGCAGAGGCAGCCCCACCACCCCGCCAGACGGCGGGGCCGAAGTGAGCCCTCCCTCGCCACCCAGCCAGAGGGTTCATCTGCCTGCTCGCCTTCACCTGCTCTTTCTGAACCGGCCTCCGCGGCAGGGCGATAGTCTGCTCTCTCCTCAGAGGCCCTGACTGCCTATGGCCTGGAGGGAAAGATAAGCCTCAGCGGCACGGGCCCAGCAATGGGAGTGAGGCCCAGTATTCAGTTTGTATTCCTTACAAAAGCGCTGCTTCCCGTCTAATTCGTGTTGTTTTTGGTGGGATGCTCCAACAAACCACAGTCAAAGTGAGCTGGGAAGAGAAGGCTCCGGGGAGACCTCATAACAGCCTACCAATATCTGAAGGGAGCCTACAGGAGAGCCAGAGAGGGCTCTGTGTCAGGAAGTGCAGTGACAGGACAAGGGGCAACGGTTTTCAATTGGAAGAGGGGAGATTTAGATTAGACACCAGAAAGAAATTCTTCACTGTGAGGGTGGTGAGGCACTGGAACAGGTTGCCCAGGGAAGTCGTGGATGCCCCATCCCTGGAGGTGTTCAAGACCAGGCTGGATGGGGCTTTGAGCAACCTGCTGTAGTGGGAGGTGTCCCTGCCCATGGCAGGGGGTTGGAACTCAATGAACTCTAGGGTCCCTTCCAACTCCAACTATTCAATGATTCTACTCTGGAGCTGGTAATTACAAACTGCAAAAGGGGCCTAGGTTTTGAACGCCCTGCTCTCCTAACTCCAGTCTGCAGAACAGTGCAATTCAGGAAAGCCAGTTTTTCACTCAATAAACTGTTATTGCCAGTTTCAATAACCACAAGGGTTATTGAAACTGAGTGTTTCTTCAGTGAGTTTGTGAGCTGCTGTGGGCAGAGTTTATTAACTGCTGAGGTTCCTTTGGCCACGTGTTTTCCAGGCAGCATTGAAAGAGGCTGTTTTGGTGCTGTGAGCTGAGGTCACTGCGTTTCCTGTGGGGCAGAGCCACCCTAACTGGGGAAATCCCCAGACTGAAACAAGGTAATAATCTAAAGTGTTGCTTTAAGAAGGGTATGCAACTTATCTAAGGCCATGAACTGTTAGGGGTAGGGTGGCTTCATCGATACCAGCGCTCTGCCAAGGCCAGCTGGCAAGGTAACCATCCGTGCCAACACTGAAATCCCTTGTCTCCCAACAGAGGATGGCCTTGTGCAAACTGTCTGCTGGGAACCATTCCTCCCAGCTGCCAGGGACTGGGAAAAGCTTGTGGAAATGGTACTTGACAAGAGCCAAATTTGGTCTGGGAAAAGTTCTGGCAATGTACCAGTAGAGGTAACTTCATTTCAGTGCCAAAGATCGTTCCTGAGCATGCTTGAAGTGCATGGCTGTAGGTAAGGAGTATGCACATACAGAAAGCAATGCTGTCAGGTTTTACTTCCTGTTTACAATTTTTACTTTTGTCCTCAAGTTAGGAGCTTTTCACTTGGCTAATCAAGTGCTATCTCTAAATATAAATAAGTGGAAATCTGAAGTGAAATTCTGTTATCTGTCTGAATCCCAGAGTGTGTTGTGTGACACACAAAGAAACAAAATTCTTACTTTAAAAAAAAATATATCTGTACTACACATGCTGGAGGGAAGGCACTGGGGGTTTGGTACTATTTTTCTAACCCAGTAACTGCCCTCTTCCTCCAACTGTAGCACAGTAGTTCTGACATCCTCTGCCTCAGTACACATACTACAAACCTTCCCTACTGCTATTTTGCTTTGCTTCAAAAAGAGACAGAAAGATGGGCTCTCAGCACATGATCATAAGGAGGAGGATCTTGAGCCCCACCTCAAGCCCCAACTGTCAGAAGTGGTGCTCCCTTTCCCCTGAAGTGTTGTCACATGCAGATTTTAGGTGACAAAACTACTGTAACTCACAAATGTGACTGTGACAATTGCTAGAAGCTCCTGAGCTGTCTCAGAGGCTAAGGCTTGAGAAAGCTATTCACTGTGATTTACCTTCTCAGACTCCAAAACATGGAGCAATCTCAGAAAAAGCCAACACATTTAAAATACATAGAATATTTTGTGTGTGTAGGCAAGTTGTTATTCCCTTTGGAGTTCAGAATGAAAATCTACTGACTAACCTAAAAAGTTTGCACTGCCTCTTTATATGATATTTGCTTAAACAGCAGTTTTAATCGTGCAGCAGGGCCTGTCCAATTTATACAGTCTGTAACTGTGTGAAAATAGTAAAACACAAAAAGACCATATACTGCATACATTTAAAAATAAAAACGGAAGGTGTTGTTAACACATTAGTTAAAATACAACCTAAGTGCCAAGAAACCAGATGCTACCTAATTTTACAAGGACCCCTTGATCACATATGTAACTGTAGATCTCTGTAACTGAAATTATTGTTACTGTTATTTTGCTGCCTCTACTATTTTAATATCCATATAACCTATGTAAGAAGCATCTTGTAGCTGCAAAATATGCACATCCTTTCACCAGAGAATTTACATTGGAGGCAAATTAGCTTCCATGGAACAGAAAATCTAACCTTACATAAAGCTAGCTACTTCTCTCTTTTTTTTTTTTTTATTTCTCCCTTTTACTTTATGCATATTCAAAAGATCCGTCCAGTTCCAGCATTTTTTTTTTAATTTCAGATGTACCTCTGTCAAGTTGTAAAATAAAAAAGCAAAGCACCAAACTGTGCATTTGAAAATTAAAATTAAGCTTCTCTTCCATTTTACAGTTAGATCTAACTGATCTCATTATGCTGGGATTTATCTCAAAGATGTTTTACCAGACTTCACTAAGCCATTAGCCATTCTCCATCCTAGAAATTTGAATCCTTGCTAGACATAGAATTACAGCTTAAGATAAACTGATTATCTTCATAATATGTCTCCTACTTAACAAAATAGCAGTGTCTCATATGTAAATGCAATCTAAAACTTAGCATCCAGCAAAGGTCATTAGAGAGATGCAACTTTAAATGAAGAAATGTTATTATTCAGCTAAAAATGCAATAAAATAACAAATACATGTGTTCCAACTGTACAGGTTGAATGTATAAACATTCACCATCAAACTCTTAAAAAACACTACTTTCTAAATAGTTTTAACAATCTCTTTTTACAATGAGATTATTTAGAAATGGACTACAACAACGAATGCTCACAGTGTCCATCTGGTTTAGGTAAACAGTATTATCTGCAGCTTCCAGATGGAAAAAAAAGGACTTCTTTTTTTGTTCTTCATATTTCTTATGTGTCCAGTCTCAAGCACCAATGAAGTAGAAGGGCCAGGATTAGCAGAGCAGAGTCCTATATAAATGTTGTTCTTGTCATTTATCCTGCAGTCATCAGCATGATACATAAATAGTTGCCTGCCATGTTCAGGATGCCACAGAGCTTTATGAACTAGGAGGTGACACAGGTGAGGTTCTCAATATGACAATCCTGTTCCTCCAAATCCAGACTCCAGATTTCACCCTGAGTATGAAGAGCTTTGTATTTTACACTAAATAGCTATTTCAGATTAGCATCCCTCAGAAATTGGTTTCTGGAAAAGAACCAAAAGGCACTTTTGTTTTTTAAACAGGCTTTATCCTTCAACCTCATCAGGAGCTCCACCAAAATCCGTAGTAATATCCAGTCTGAATTATGCAATTCCAACTGGTTTTCTGAGGAAATGAGGTTTCCATGCTCATTAGTGTACAATATCAACCAAACCTAAAACAAAGATAAGGCCATTCCCATGTCTCATGAAAATGAGCAGCCAGGAGCCCCCAGCTGAGGAGAAGGCTGCGGTATCAGCTCACACACATGAAAAGAAACTCTACAAATACCCACTATGAAAAAAGATTTGGCTGGTTCCAGTACTCATAGATCTAGCTGGTTGCTTCTAAAGTAATACTTCCATTTTATAAAACAATTCCATGTAGTAGCAGTGAAAGTCATATTCTAGAATCATAGAATCATCTAGGTTGGAAAAGACCCTTGGGATCATTGAGTCCAATCACCTACCCTGCTCTACAAAGTTCTTCCCTACATCATATCTCCCAATACTACATCTAAACTCTTAAACTCATCCAAGGATGGTGACTCAACCACCTTCCTGGGCAACCTATTCTAGTGTCTGACCACTCTTTCTGTTAATAATTTCTTCCTAATGGAAGGTCTAAACCTACCCTTCTGCAGGTTGAATCCATTCCTTCTTGTTCTATCGCTAATTGCTTGCAAGAAGAGACCAGCACTAACCTCTCTATAATCTCCTTTCTAGTAGTTGTAGAGAACGATGAAGTCACCCCTCAGTCTCCTCTTCCTCAAACTAAACGGTCCCAGCTCCCTCAATTGTTCTTCGTATGATTTGTTCTCCAGTCCTTTCACCAGCTTCATTTCCCTCCTCTGCACTCGCTCCAGCACCTCGATATCTCTCTTGTATTGAGGTGCCCAAAACTGAACACAATACTCCAGGTATGGCCTCACCAGTGCTGAGTACAGGGGCACAATCACCTCCCTATAAATCAGAAATCTGCATATACATACCTGATGCATATATAACCACGTGCCAACATAGGGGCTGAACACAATACCTTGAAATCAGCACTACTATATCTCTGAACTAGAATGGGGATCTTGGTATAAGCAAAGAAAGCGCAACCACGTTGAAAGGTTTTTCAGAGATAAAATATTTCTTCCGAAACAAAGAAAAAGTTCATATCAACAGGACACACACTATCATGATCAGGTTACTAGAGAAGCAGTCTGGAAGAGCTATCCTGAATTACAGGTTGATTCAACCCCAGACAAGAGGCCACAGCAACTGAGCATCAGAACAGCACTACTCAGGAAAAAGACCTTCAAAACTGCTGAAACCAGCACACAGTAAAATCATTAGCAATTGAAATTGCTTTCAGATAAACTGCTGCTTAGTGCTGTGTTGGCTTTTTGTAGAGTCATCGTGTTCACTGTTTATTTATAATCCACTATGTTTTTAAAGCAATGATATAGTATTGCACTTAATGAATATGCCAGAATCTTGCTGCCTGGAATTGCTTTGGCTTAGCCGAGCAAGCAGAATTCAAACAAGCCTAAAAACAGTGGTTCAAGAAATTATACTTTTTGCAGATGAGTGGTTTTTTTGTGAATAAAGCTGGTTTGAGAATACAAATCAAACTTTATGGAACTGTTGTCTGATTTTCTTGCCAGCTGCTCACTGGCCTCTAGGTGATTATTTTTATCAGTATTACCTATAGGTTATCCTTCGGCTAATTAAATTGCAAATAGCATTTCTTTCCCATGGTTAATCACCAGGCAGCAACTGCAAAGGCCTGCAGGCCAGTGACACTGGTCTTTTGTACTCTCAAGCTGCAAGAAAGACTGTCTAAATTAAATATAAAGGCTGGTGGCTGAATTTATAACATTTCAGTTGCTCATTAACAGAGCAGTCTTTTGAAGCTGCTGATTAAAAATTTTCTTCAGGGAATATTGTAGTACTCTGTCTTCATGCAGTTCTTTGAATAGGTATTTACGCACTGAAATAAGAAAAAAAGGAACCTGTTGCTGAGTTCCAAACAACTGACTACCTGACTTTGGAAGGCTTTTATCAGAAAGATAAACAGAAGGAGCTGGAATAGTTCATAACAACACTTTTTCAAGAAAGATAAGCCAAACAAAAGATTCAGCCTGATGCAGTAACTCAATAGGAAATTCCTGTGTGTAAATTCATCTGATTTAGCAAAGCAGGTAGGTTTCTCCTTGCCTTTTAGCAGGCTCGCTACAGAGCAAAGATCTTAGATATTAGTCCTTTTTTATTGCTTTTGTTGACATTCTATACATGTCATTTCCTTATCTTCCTTTGACTATAACCACATGCAAATGCATTGTTTTATATCATTCTTCTGATTTGATGGTGGATGAGTTCCCAAAACTCCCACATTTATTTCAACCTTTTGCTCATTTTAAGAAAAGGTCATGCCAGCAAAATATTTACTCCAGAGAATAATTAAAAGGCCACACAAGACTCTAGTATAATTCAGTAGAAATTAACACTGTGAAATTTCACAGTGAAAAATTAAATTGATACAATTACTAAAAATATCAGGATTTGGCACCTCATCAAGCAGCCAAGGCAGCCATCATTCTTTGATTCTGTGATTCATTCTTCCTGTGTTCAGACACCGTTCTGGTAGCAACGCTGTGAGCAGCTCTTCTTCATAATCTGTGGAAGGACAGTAGATTTTTCTGTTACACAAAAATGCTGTTAATGCTACTCATTGCAGCTTTAATATAGTAAATATACAGTTACATGCTCTTCTAATATCCAGATAACTGGATTTCCTCTTTTATCTCCTCCCTTAAACCCTGTTTTCTCAATCTCTAATCCCTATAATCTCAGTAATGCTTCAGTAAGCGTTAGCAAACACAAACTACAGGCCATGTAGTTTTACACAGATATTAATACAGTGTGAGTACACACTTACCAAAAATAGGCATTGATGCAGGGCAGGTTTAACTAAACTGTTGGAGTTTAACTGTGAAAGCAACATACTTAAACATTCAGCATTACAGCTCTATCCATCTGTTTAACCAGTTGGAAAGCTTGGACTGATGGGCATGATGATGTAGACTCTTTGGGGTCCATGATGCTACTGTAGAGTGGCCAGATTCGAGTCCTGGCTCATCTCTATGTGCCGTCAGCCTGCCATGTGCTCATGTGGTATCACTCATCACACTTAACTTCAGCAGTATAAAACTAGTTCTCTGTGCTCTCTGAGTAGTCAGTGGAGGGAAACAGGCACCTCCAAAATGTGGTTTATCCCTGATACTCTGGACACCTCTCTTAGGATAACTACTAAGAAATGGCTCCTTGTATTTATCTCTCCTGGTGAATGTAGAGGAACAAATAACTAGTTCAGCAGACTGAAGATGCTCAACTTCTAAGCTGCTACCTTCAGGCAAAACAAATCTTATCTTGAGCTTCAGGCTAGTACCTTAGCCCAATCTTTCCTTATCTAGGGATCAGATTCATACATTTTATTAAATTATTGGATAATATTATATGAGTTATAAATGTATTTACTTAAGGGCACAACAAGTTGAACTTAAATTCTGTAAGGGCCTTCAGCCTTTTAATGCAACAACCTGGAAATTCTGCATCTTTACTTATATTTAAATACTGAGTTCTTGTCTTGTATTAATTAAATACAAATAAATCAAGCATTTGAGTGTTCCTTGTGTTTTTTATCTTTATTTTTTTATGCTTACACGAATTCAGGGTTCAAGACTGTAGCAACTGCATTTTGAGCTGATTTTTGTGAGATGAATAACTACACTATAGAATTTTCAACGGAAAAGCTGGGGGTGTTGACAGATGGATGGCAGAGAGAAAGTTGGGGATTTTATAACTTGAGAAGCCAGCAGGAGTTTGGGAACACAACAAAATACTGTCTGGATTTCTGCTCACATAAACAGCTAACTTGCTAAAGTTGATATTTAAACTCTTAAATTTCAAGTTAACAATCTGATTGCAAGGAGTAGCAGTGCACATCACTGAAGATCTTTTTTCAGACTGATTTTAGGTTCGCTTGCCTTTTTTTATAGTTCTATGAAGAAAACAATTTCTGGAGCTTCTCAAACCTACTGTGCTCTAAGTCCCAGATTGATGCCTTTCTCAAATCCTATTATAGCCCAGAGTGCCAGACCTATCATTTTTTGTAGGAGAGAGCTGCTTTTGCTGGTCATTTTCTTCCCTACCACTTTTCTTCATTTTTCTACTAACTCCCAGATGTTTGGCAGCTAGTGCAGCGCAGTAACTGCAAGCAGGCTGCCAGACATCTACCAATCCCTGACATTGTGCATGCACAGGTTTTCTCTGTATTTGATGTGCGCTGTGATTCTTCTCCTTCACAAAAACCACGCAACTCAAGCTGCATATGCTCAGAAAATCATCAAGTTTGTGCTGCAAGAATTTCAGTGCATGCACATCAGTGAGTTGTCTGTAGACAAGCAGTAACTCCAGAACACATTCAAACTGATGCACATGCATAAAGATCCAGTATACCTTAAACACATTTGCTTCCAGATTTGCCTTTGGAACTTCATACACTGACTGGAGGCATGAGAATACCTGTGTACCTCTGGAATATATTTTTCTTTCATTGAAAATCCCATTTAACTAAGTATATAAGGAAGAACTGGGTTAATATGAGAGGCTTAAGAGATCTGCCTAAGAGGCATTTTCAAACACGACATGGTCTTTATAGCAGATGAGCTGTAGTATGTCAAATGAAAGAAGGTTTGGAATAGAAATCCAAGACACAACTACTAAGTAGGTTCAACAGAATTAGGGGACCGGCAGTTACTCCCTAGTTGGCTGCAGTTATTTCACTGATGATATTGCATAGTGGTTACACTACTTTAACATTAGCCATAATCTGAATTTCACTGAGTTTCACTGAATTTTTAGAGTTGGAAGGGACCGTAGAGATCATCTAGTCCAACTCCCCTGCTGAAGCAGGATTGCCCAGAGCTAGAGCATGTCCCTCAGGGCTGCATCAAGGAGGGTCTTGAAAATCTCCAAAGAAGGGAGATATGTTTGTTTCTGACTACAGCTGTCAGTCATCCTGCTACTCTATTAATGCTGGTAGATTTACTTTTTGTACTATGTAATATATTTATTTTATTCTGAAACATTTTTCCCAAGTCAGGTATAAAAAATTAAAGCTTCAGAACTTACTGTGCACAAATCTCACAGTTATTCGTTTTGACTTTCCCACTTTTTTTTTTTTTCCCTATATTAACCCATATTTTCCAGTCTTGGCTTTCTACCAGTGAACTTGTTTACATCTCATCTTTTTTTTTTTTTAATTAAAAGTTAAGCACTTGGAGTTTTTTTTAGCATAATTATACATAGAAGTTGATCACAAGTGATTTATTGAGAAACGCTAAACTCACCAAAGCTTCTTGAAACCATTCTTTTTCACTCTTTTTCGAAGTTTTCAGCACCCTCTGTATAAGTAAAAGAATGTGTGGCATTTACATGCAATTTTTATTTCATCTATTTAAGGTCCTCATGCATTCCTCAGAACTGTATGGATTGACTCTGCCTACACAAAATCTACCCCAAATCACGTATATTTGAATAGGGAAAACCCCTCTACACACATTGCAGTAAAGCACCAGGAACTATGAGCAGAGTTAAGATTTGCTATCTGATCTTTACAGGCTCTAAAGGTCTGAATCAAAGTTCAGTACAGCCAATAACACACTCTGATTTAATTCCAAATACCTGCCTTTGAACAGGTGACTTGACCTGCATGACACAGTGGCTGGCACTCACGTACAGAAAATGGAATGGAATAGTTCAGTTGGTAGGGACCTGGAATGATCATCCAGGCCAACTGCCTGACCACTTCAGGGCTGACCAAAAGTTAAAGCATGTCGTTAAGAGCACTATCCAAATGCCTATTAAACACTGACAGGCTTGGGGCATTGACCACCTCTCTAGGAAGCCTGTTCCAATGTCTGACTGACCTCTTGGTAAAAAAAAAATGTTTCTTAATGTCTCTTTTTTCTTACCTCTTTATTTTGACTTCTGCAAGTGCTTGTGTATAATGCCTTGCTTTGATTTGTAAGCTAGAGAAGGAAATAAGACATCCAGACAGAAAAGGGAAAGAACAGATAAAGACAACTTAGATAAATTAAATGTTCTAAACTGTGTCAGCAAGATATACCTCCCTTAGCCATTCTCTACTAGTTCTCAGAAGTAACTGCTCCATTCCCTCTCTAAATAAGGAATGTGTAAGTTAAATAAGAAAGGAAAAGGTCAAGCATATATATGGAAAAAAGGCAGAGTCCAAAACTTAGGAATTCAGGAAAGGCAGTTCTATGCCTTTTAAATCCTTTTGCCAAATAATAGGAAAAAAATATAGTATTTCCAAGCATCTATACAATAGCAAAGAGGAGATTATCAAGAAGATGCAGCCAGGCTCTTCAAAGTGCTATGTGGTTGGAGGATGACAAATGATGTTGTCAATTGAAATAAGGGAGGTTCAAACTGTATTTAAGAGAGAACATTTTCATCATCAGGGAGTCAAGCTGTGGTCTACACTTTTGCAGGTTTTCAATATCCAACAGGATAACGCCTGGTCTAAACTCATAGCTGACCATGCTTTGAGCAGGGGGTTGGACTAGAGACCTCCTGAGGTCCCTTTCAAACTATATTATCCTGTAATCCTATGGTGATAAGTAACAGATAATGTGATTTTGCCAGAAAACAACCTATTAAATGCAACATTCCAGAACTGGGACATAAGCCATTCAGATTAAGGAGAAGCATTAGATGCTTCATATGTTGACTGTAATAATACACTTAACCTGATCTTGCAGGAAGCATACACAGCTAGCCCAGGAAACACTCTACATCTAGCTAGGGACCAGCTTCAATTTTCCTTGAAAACTCCCCCATCTCCCCATCTCCATTTCCTTTGGTCTTCTCCTGAGGGCCACACAGAAGTGGGCAGGGAGTGGGCATGGCTTGTGTAAATTGTGCTAGTTTTGTCCTATAGCACCTTCCTTCATGAGGGGTGCCTGGCCTTCCCCCAGTAAACATGAAAGCGAATCTGTCATGTGGTCTAAGATGTACGAGTGCACGTGTAATCGTGTCACAGGGTGAACATCAGAACAAAAAATGGTGACAAAGCAGAGAAATGGCCTGAAAAAATAGGATGTTATTCAAGATGGAAGGATGTAAGGTATTATTTTTAAGAATAATCAGCTGCACGGGAGGGTGACAGAGTGTTGTTGGTAAGCAGTACACCCCTCAGAAAAGCATCTAGGGGTAATATTGCATCATGGACTGAGCAAGCCAGTGCTGTCATACAGCTGTAAAATAATCAGACCTCATGCTGGGATGTTTAAACAGCTCTATAAAAGACACATGAAGCAAGGTTCTGTTCAAACCCGCACTGATAAGACCTCAGCTGGAGTACAACGTCCATTTTGGGCACCTCACTTGAAGACAGACCAATAACAAAACGACAGTAAAGCCATATAATTTTCAAAGGTGTAGAAAATGTGAGACCCATGAGGTAAGATTGAAAGAATTCGTTTGTTTAGTCCAGCAATGATAGGATGGAGGGAAGATATGATATCAGTTCTCAAACACATAAAAAGTATTGCAGAGATATAAGCTGTTTATCATGTCTACTGGCACGACAAGAAGTAATAGCCTTAAATTGCAACTTAAAGATTTAAGTTGTATTCTACAAGCTTTTGAACTGTCAGGAATGTTATGCAGTAGCTCACTGAGGTCTGAAGAATCAGCTTGACTGCAAATTTTCAAGGTTAGATTGAACAAATATCCTTCAGGAGCTGGTTAGACAGAGTCTAATCTGAAGCAAGAGGGTGAACTGGAAAACCCTTTTAGATCTTTTTGTTTTAATCATGTCTAGAGAAGCATCTCCATTCTCCTCATTGCTAAATTGGCATGAAAAAAAGAGAGAAAAAAATGTACAAGTGTCACCTCTCCAAGTTTTCTTAAATTCTGACAAGTTGTTTTTTTTTTTTCCCTACTTGTTAAACCTCACTCTTGTTTTAGCTAGAATTAGAGTATCTCTGGTAGAAAAACAGTACAGCATACATGAAACTAGAAAAATACATTTGTTGACATTGTTCTATTTCGTATTTTAAAAATACTTTTTAAACTTAAATCACATGAGCAGTTGGGACACAAGAACCCTTTGATTTGTAACTGCTCATTTTGTTTAAATGACAGGAATGGCAGGGATAAGAGAAGCACCCTTTGTTTAGCTTTATCTGTGCTGGAGAACATCTCTTGCAATTGCTCTGTAAACCACCATTTATTCTAGGTCTTTTTACACTGTCTGAACTCCCTAAAGTTCTCCCACTGACAGAGGTACACAGGCACTAGGGTTTGGCATCCTTTCACCTAGGCTCATGACCAAACTTCTTAATTTCAACTCTAAAGAAACTTACTCCTACCTTTGTAGAGGTCCTGGGGAAATGAGGGGAATCCCAATTGAAATTTCCAGAATTTCTAAGATTAAACATGAATAGTGGAGTTAAACATCAGCAAGAGAACACCAGTCCCTCACTTCACTTGCTACAAAGGAACAAGTCACTTGTTCTTTATCCATGGAAGTTGTGGTTTCTAAAAGCTTCCATCCCAGGAAGCAGGAAACTTAGAAGCAATCTTTTTTTTTTTTTTTTCAATTTTAGAGGTAGTTTCATTCCCTGGCTATGTTGTTTATATACTTTTAATAACAATTATCTTTTATTAATACCCTTATATTGTTATCTGACTCCAAAAGAATTTTCTGTGGAAGTAGTTGTGCATAACAATTGCTGTGCAGCATTATGCTGTATGCTTGATTCATTTATAAGTTTTTGAAGAAAAAAATATCTTTACTAGAATATTTAAAAATATATCAGTCATCTTTCAAGTTATAACATAATAATTACATCCCTTTTGAAAAAGACAATGATGCTAATAATTACTGTGAAAACAAAAAAATCCTTGCTACTTTGTAGAGTTTACATTGTCAATAAACCACCATCAACAATTATTCATGCATTTTAAGTAACAATTGTGAAGTTCTGCTCTAGTTTTGCCAAAACTAAAAGACTTGGTTCAGATGGATCTGTTTTCCAGTGACATCTGTGCTTACTATTATTCCATTTTTTCAGTGAACCAGCTGTGTAGTCTGAGAAATTAACTTCACTCCCAGAATAATTCCACTGTAGTCAATTTAGTTGCAGCAAGGCCCAATTTGACCCACGCAGCTCAGTATATCTATAAGGTCATACAGCCTGTCAGTAGCTCAGGCAGGATTTAAATAGAGGATCCTCCTGAATCACAATTCAAATGAGCTTCTTTTGACATCATCGTCGTGTCTACACTTTCAGAGTGACATTTTGTCAAATGCCACCCTGAACATTGCTCATCTGTTGGCATACCAAAAAAGTGACCTTCATGGCTTTAGTCACATGCCCTCATTCTTTATTTCCATTTATTTATAGCTCTCTCCTCTATTCAGTGGCAGCTGTTAAAACCAAAGTGAATTTCCTTTCCCTCTCCCTCCCAAGGGCTGTGGGTGAAGAAGAGGTTTCAGACCCATTTCAGGAGGGTGGTAGCAGGGTACTGAAGTAAGCCTGGGTACCCAGCAGTTCCCATTAGTGCCAGGGCAGCAGCTTAGCAGCTGCAGGAAGCTTCACGTAGCACATAGCATGCGTGCCTGGCATGCCAGCAGTTACAGTAATACTCCAATCATGAAAGATCCCCACTAAATGTAGTGGTTTGGACTACAGGATTTTTTGCAGCCCCTTCTGTCCCCATATTTCTATGATGCTGGTATAATAAACCTACAAAAACGGTTTGTGCAGGCAAGGAAAAGGATAGTCCACGATTCTGAATATTTACAAGCAATTTCAAGGAACTGTGACTTAACTCATCGTTGCACATCTTCTTTCTTATTCATTACTATTCCCCTAACCTATAGTAACTTTACATTATTTTTAAAGTCATTATCTCTTTCTTGGTTTCCATTGTACAACGTATCTTTAATTGCAATCTCGGTTACAATACCACCAACATTATCTGATTTTAACCAGGTTTCTTGTGAAACTGTCAAACTAATCAGTGGGTTTCAATTATATTTGAAAGAAGGAAAGAAATCTCAAGGGCTTTCTGTGGATTAGGAAATCTCAGAGCATTCCTCAGTTTCTTAGTAAAGGTGGACAACTCAGTTATATCCAAGTTCACACCGTGAAGAAACCTGGGTATGCATCTGTCCTTTTCCCTGCAGCCTGGTTTTCATAGAAAGTAAATATTAAAAAATTGTACTTGATGGGATGATGCTCCACAGGAATCTGTTCTGGTCAGTCAAGGCACCAAGGCCTTGGAGCATGTAATAATACACCCCTAAAGTAAGCCTAATACAGCCCAAAGTGATTAAGTTCCTACAATTTTCTTTAACATCAGTATCTGGATATAGGAAGGACACAGAAATGATCAGGTAACCAAGCTTGCTTCATGTAATTCTTTCTGAAAGAGCCTATTTTTATACGATTGTGTGTTCCTATGTGACATTGTCTTCCCATACATGCTCTGAAAGTATGTGAGTAAACAGTGGCCTCAGTTCATCTATGACCATTACTGGTTTTATTCTGCGTTGCTGTCAGAATTATTACACCAACTCTAAACTAAAATATGAGACAGACTGTGAATTCAAAGAAGTTGTTCCAATCCTAGGATCTCCAAATCACTGTTTAGCAGGAAAGAAACTTCTGTGAACCTCCAACATTATCTATAAGACTTAAAAGGCATTATATTCAAACATGAGAAGGAAGAAAGAGTTTTAACACTCTGCAGCCTTACAGACAGCTCCTATAAAGCATATAGAATAAATAGTCAAACTGACATGTCACATTCCCACAATCAGCTCATCACTGTATTGGTGCACCCCCAAAATCCTCCTGGGAACAACCTATTTGGGATACTGCTGGTGAAAACTCAGGCCTATGCACACTTCCAGCAGTCTTTTCAGGCAGTCTAGATACTCCTTCAGCAGATGTATGCAGCCTGGAACACCCCCAGCCAGAATATTTGCACCATGAAGTACTTAAGAGTATATTCTTCCAAATTCTCATACCACGCCTCCTTCCCTTCCTACACACTTGCATCTTGTCCCTCTCCGAGCACTCTGTAGTGCTGCCAGTGCGTAGCCCTCTCATTTTGCAGGCTGACCATGTGCCAAACAAGCACGTGGTCTCTTGGCAGGGTGAATTTTTCTCCCACAATTACCGAGGACTCAAAACGGGCATTCCCTGCCAAAGGGCCCACTCACAGCCATGAAGGCAGCCAGACCATCTTAACCACCCACTGAGACCCCGCGTCAGGGTTGTCAGATGATGTGTATCTGCCCCACAGTAACCCGCTTGCTCCGTGGTGAATAAAAGCACTGAGATATGGCCAAATACTTCTTATAGCCACGAAAAATTGAAACACAGAGATATAAATGGCACGAGAAGAAGGTTCATTATATATACAGACAGTGATGTGGTCATAGCAGGAATGAAACTAGAAGGTATATTAAGATCTTAACAATTGCCGATGCACACATTCAAACCATGCTACTATGTGTAATAAATACTCCCTGAAATGAAGGATAATTCCAAGCTCAATCCATTTTAATATCACTCTAAAATTATTGTTTAGAGGGACATGTTTCAGTAATGCATTTAAACACAAAGTGACAGTTTGTCATTGTCTTGCCTGCAATGAAAGCAGCGCAATGTTCTACAATTTCTAATTTACAATGAAAAGTCAAGATGTTTATAAGAACCTAATGATGTTAGGAGTTACCTTATATATTCTGATTGGTTTTTCCTCCTTTGTACATCCAGCATGTCTTTTTCCTGTTTATTAAATCTGTTACTGTATCTTATAAGCAATTACAAATTCAATTGCAAAAGGGCAAAGATTGTTCTTTCTGCACAAAGGAATCTGCACCTGGTCAGGCCCTTTTCAACACTGTAGTTTACCTTCCTAAAATTTAATGACAGTAATTTTGCAAATTGCTGTGCATTATTACAGTACATTACCAGGTACTGTCTGTTACAGCCTCATCTCATGGTAGGGCTTGTTCAGGATGACATTGCCAAGCTTCACCGGTTTTGGAAACAAATGTAACAGCTGTAATTTCCCCCGAGATACACTGTTAAATCTCAAAATCAGGTGTTGTCTGAGGCTGGGCTTGTTCCAGCGAGCCAGGGCACAGACCTGGGCACTGCCATGCTTTCACTGAATTTCACTAAATTGCTAGCAAAGGTTGCTGCCTGAGCTCAGCCTTCTCCCAGGGAGTGCCCAAGAAGGCTTGGGGGATTAGTGGGGGCCAGGGTGCGCTTTCAACAGCAATTCTGGTATGGCCAAAGCTAAAAAGGTTTAGCTGTATGAAAATACAAGCATTGCAGAATTTGGTGTCAGGGCTGAAGAAGGCTCCTGGCCTGTTACTAGTGTAGCACAGCCTGAAAGTCCCTGTTATGGTTCCAGCTATTGCCTGTCCCCAGTTATATCCCCTCGGTAGAAGTTAAAGAGATACAAGGTCTATTAGAAGTACTGTAAGGGTGGTTTCCTCTCTACACTGTAATTAGAAGGGCTAAGTTAGGTGTTTTGATTATGTCCTGATATGGGCCAGTTTTATCAGAGAGACTTTTACTAGCCTAGCAGAATTTCTTTTGGTGCAACATGCTAGTAAAATTTTTATTACAGTTAATATTAGAGTGGTGAAAATTTTCATTGCTGGGATGGTGTATTTCACTCAGGGATCCAGTACAGACTGTTCCAGGAAATGTGCTTTCTTGCTGCCATAAACTGCAGCTGTACTATAACAGTAAACATTGCCTAGCATATGGCAAGCCTAAATCCAAAGGGATTTTGAACTGACCTGCTGTTCTAAGATGGGGCAAGAGATGGTACAACATTTTTTATTTTGTTATCTAGGAGGATTTTCAATCATGTTAAGACAGATCAGTTATAAATCTATTAAAAAATATAAGAAATTTTAATTTTTCATGCTTTAGGTAGTGCTTCAGTTGTTGCCCGAGATAATGAGTATCTTGCTCTGACACAGCTTATGTCAACTGATTAAATTAAACTTTGTGAGAAAGATATTATTTCTATACTTCAGCGATCTAAACAAAATAGCAATAAACTTTGATTGCATAGACGGTTAAGCCCTTCATCAGGAGAAGTTTTATAATCAAGTTAGTTGAGCTGTCCTGCCCATGATTAATGCATACACTATCTCCAAGTGAAAGACACCGCTGCGGATACAATTAATGAAATACTAACTGTGTGATTCTAATTAAGATATAGGTTGCTGCATTGAGCAGATTTAGCTACATTAAGGAACTTATCCTTCCAAGTGGTTAATGAAATGCTATACCCCAAAAACTTCTTCAGTAAAAAAGATTCTGTTTCAGCTGTTAAATTTCACTATGAGAAAATAAAATGCACTGCCCCCCAAATAACCCCTCTTTGCTATTCCTCAGTGTCTGTGGCTCTCTGCAGTATGAGGGAGCCCCCAAATCTTTTTCATTTCCACATATAGTGGACAATATATACGACCAGTCTGAGTAGTAAAAATGTCAGGAGTGCATGCCACTGAAGAAAATACAATTATTAAACCTCCCTTTCTTAGGACTAGGTGCCAAGCAAAAAACTCTTACCTCATGCACACATGGCTGGAACTTTCCCATCTGTTAGTAACTTCTGGCCTTCAACTCCTACAAGATCCTAACATCAGTCCTCTAAGCATATTATTATGTCTGGGGTGTATTAGGAGTCAGAGAGGTCTCTGTTCTGGGTTTACACAACTAGTTGAGCACAGATGTCCCATTGGGAGTTTTCCTCAGTTTAAATGCATTTGTGTGCATAAGACATTGAAAGATCAAAACCTACCAAAGCAGCAGGACTAGATTGAGAGCTTAGCTGGCTCTTGGGAATACTGAAACAGGAAACTAGTTTAAAATTCTGGCTTTGGCACCTCTGAAGTTGAATTTTCTCATGTTGTGCACACTGGCATGCAAAAGTAGGTAATAGATGCTGATACACACTTCTGTCTGTGCCAGAAATTACTTGAACAACCATATAATGCTTCACCAGTTGTCACACCAGAAAAATGTATCCCTTTCAAATTGAAAACTGCATGCTGCATAGACATCATCAGCTGTATTCACTTAAGGCCTCCAAATGTTGACACCTACATTTGTAGTACAGACAAAATGCATTTACTAAAGCAGAGCCTCCTGAACTGTGGTTTTTGCAGCCCTAGTGACATACAAACCACTTCCGAGTGACATGTGGAGGCAAGTCTGCCTACCAGGAGATACTCAGCGGATGTGTAAGGCAAACATCCCAAATCCACTACTGTTGGCAATCAATTACTACCAGCCTGGAGGCACTTACCTGGTGGCTTACACAAATTTCTGTAGGCAGGCACTAATTATTACTAACTGTTACTGGGCATTGATCAGAGCTATGGAGAGCAGCTTTACCTGCTCATTTAGTAGGTCTAAATCTAACAAATCTAACTCGTTTAATAGGTCTTAGACTCTATAAAGTAACAATAGAAACTTCAATCAATATAGATTTTTCTTTAATAATGTATGAGTAAAAGTCAATGCTACTACAAGGGCAGCTTAGCACCAGACTTACTGGGAGGAGATTAAAGGATCAGGAAATGGCAGGTGAGAAGAGCCAGAAGAAATAAATCGTAGAATCATAGAATGGTTAGAGTTGGAAGGAACCTTAAAGATCATTGAGTTCCAACCCCCTGCCATGGACAGGGACACCTCCCACTACAGCAGGTTGCTCAAAGCCCCATCCAGCCTGGCCTTGAACACCTCCAGGGATAGGGCATCCACAACTTCCCTGGGCAACCTGTTCCAGTGNNCCAATTTAAAACTATTGCCCCTTGTCCTGTCACTGCACTCCCTGACACAGAGTCCCTCTCTGGCTCTCCTGTAGGCTCCCTTCCTAACAGCCAGATACCGTTTGGCTGTTACAAGGTCTCTCCAAAGCCTTCTCTTCTCCAGGCCGAACAACCCCAGCTCTCTCAGCCTGTCCTCATAGGGGAAGTGCTCCATCCCTCTGATCATCTTTGTGGCCCTCCTCTGGACCCGTTCCAACAGGTCCATGTCCTTCCTTGTTGAGGACTCCAAAGCTGGGCACAGTACTCCAGATGGGGTCTCATGAGTGCAGAGTAGAGGGGTAGAATCACCTCCTGAGACCTGCTGGCCACACTTCTCTTGATGCAGCCCAGGACACGGTTAGCTCTCTGGGCTGCCAGGTTGGCTCTCTGGGCTGCAATTAGTATTTATGACTGGAAAAGATAACAAATTTGCCTGATCATAAGCAACCAAAACATACCTGTCTTCCTCATACAGAACAAGATAACTTGGTGGTAGTACCCTTCCTTTACCTTAGAGAGACTACGAGAAGAGTAAGGCTTACACTTCTAGCCCCCCAAGACCTGCCTTGAGCAATTGGCCTCTGAACATAGGTAAGATTTCTTCACTAATAATCTGGATATCCATGTCTGAGCTTCAGGGTAAAATATACATAAATTTATTATCAGATTGATAATACATTTGATTTCATATTGCTGCTATATATGATTATTTTTTTTCAGATCACAGCCGCATAGTTTTGTCCTTTACCTTTCATTGTACTATGTAGTTAGGGAGGTAAGGAAAGATTAAAAAAAAGAATAAACCCCCCATATTTATTTCAGAGAACCTAATTTCTCTGGATTGGGTGCCTCCAAACCCTTCGCGTCCCTGCCCGTCGGGTGTGAACTACTCACAGGGGTGATGAGGGGATGGCCGGAATCCAGGATGTGAAGGAACTCGGGCGTGAATTTTAACTTCCTAACGTGGGGAAATGACCACGGCAACACGGGTCCCTGCCAGGTGGGCGGCTCTGGGCTGCCATGCCGGGCCTCACCCGGGCGTCCTGCCTTCTGTGAGAGTGGTGCCCGTCGGTGATGGCGGCACCGCTTCGGGTTCCTGAGAAAACTCAAGTCCAGGAAACTTTCCACCGGGCGGTCAGGGCTCCTACTCCCCAGTGGGACCGAGGCCAGCGCTTGCCAGCCATAGGAGCCGGACAGGTGCAGAACTAAATCCTTCCCTTCCCCCGGGGCCGGCCAGCCCTGGCGCTGTCCCGCCGTGGCTGCGGGCCCGGGGAAGTCCGGCCGCCGCGGCTCCCTCAGCACCGGCCCCCCCGCCGCCATTTTGCTCCCCTGCCGCCCGCCGGCCCGGCCCCACGGCCAGCGGAGCCCCGCCGCGCCATGATGCGGAGCAGGGCGCTGTGGAGCTGCTGCCTGCAGCTGGCCGCGCTGCCCACGGCCGTCGGCTGGTCGGGGGGGAGGCCGCAGCCCTTCAACGGCTCCTGCTGGAGAACCGCGGAGCCGCCGCGCAGGGGGTGGGGCGGCACCATGGAGGAGGAGGAGGAGGAGGACGAGACTCCTCAGGGGCGGCAGCAGCAGCGGCGGCGGCAGCAGCCCGGGAGGTGAGCGGCTCTCCGGGGGCGGGGGTCGCTGCCCCCGCGCCTTCCTGTGGGCAGGGAGGGACCGAGCCCGGCTGAACGGTTGGAACCCACCCGGAGGAGAGGCACCTGCCCGACCCGCTGGCTCTGGGGCAGGGGAGCCGGCGCAGCGCCGCGCACCTGCTCCCGGCGGGGCCCGATCCACACCACCGGGGTCCCACCGGGTGAGTGCGGCGGGGGCCGCGGCGGTGAGTGGGGAGCGAGCTGGGAAAAGTTAGGGGTGGGCGAGGGGCCGGGGAGGAGCCGCCCGATGCGGAGGTCCCCTGCGCTGCCCCGGCCCCTGAGGTGGGGTGGTGGGTGCCGGCGGGGGGTGTCGGTGACAAACCGCCACCAGCGCCCGCTCCAGGCACACTTGGGACGGGGACGTCCCTTGGCAGCGGGGGCTGGAAATCCCGGGGGAAGGAGCCCTGCCTCCCCCGCGGCGGCGCCGCCGTTTGCCGGGAAGGGACGGGAAAAGGCGCTGCGGCGGCCCCCGGAGAAGCGGGTTATGTAACCGCCTCCAAAAAATGCCCTTCGTGGAATTGACGGTTTCGCGAGTGTTTTCCTTCGAGAAGGAGACGCGAACCGATGTTCATCGCCAGCGGTTTTTACTTGCGTTTTTCCTACAGTGAGAAGTGGAAGATATTAACGAGGTCGCTTAACGTAATTAGTTCGGTCAAATGATCTCGGTGATCGGCAATTATCTCTAGTAAGGATTTAGGGAAAGTATTTGCTGAATGTCTGGACGGCGTGCAGTTAAGTCCATGATAAACTTCAGCAGAAATATTTTTCTCTAGTGATGATTATGATTTCTTACTATTCTATTTGTTAAACGGCAATCATAAAGCAAGTTACTAGTTTTGAAGGAAAGTACTATTTGTACTTACATATTTTTTTCTTTATTTTTCAAACAAGAGGGACTAAAATGGTGTAAAAAGTTAAATGTAGTTACAGGACAATTCCTTCTGTTTTCTGTTCAGTTTTCTTGAAAATAGTCCTGTATATTTTTCATTTTATTTTATTTTTTTTAATTCATAGTAGCTGCTTTATGCCTTAATAAAATAGGAAGCCTGATTCATTTATGGGTAAAACTTTTAGGAATGCAAGAAGAAAAAGTAAGGCATTTACCTTATTAATGCAAGAATTATTGCAACAGTTGCTTTAGAAATGCCAAAAATAATCTGGAATTGGAATGCCTATTATAAAAAGATAATGGGAACTTTGAATACCTAGACACTGGAAATCCCCACCTGATTCACTTGCTCTGTTGGAGAGGAGAAAGTAAAACATGACAGTAAAATTGTTCAAATACAAGTAACAGTTAAGTTGGCTTCAGTGTGGCCCAAATCAGAAGAGATCTGCAGCCTCTTTTAAAAGGAAGTAATCTATTATTATTATTATATTCATTTGTATTAACTAGGTAGGTTTGAGGAATGTCCTCAGCCAAAATCTGCTATTTCCTCAACCAAAATTTGCTATTTCCTCAGCTTTTATAAGGTCTAGACTGAACCAAAACTGCTAATTCTCCATTCGGAAATAACTTTTAAATTCTTTTCTGCAAATGCAAAGACAATTGTTTTGCCTGTGATCAGAAAAACTGAAATGCTGCCATATTAATTAGTGCCTTTATATGTAATACCGGCTGTGATTTTTTTTTTTCCTTTGGTCACATCTATAAATCCCTTCCTGATTTAATTTTTTTTTTTATTATTTTTTTCATACAATTGCTTCAAGCATGTAGCTTGCAGTATGCTGGCTAGCACTGTAATCAGGGTCCTACTTCTAACATGCTCAGCCAGGACCATGGTAAATCACTTGCTCATCTTGTATTTAAATGCAGCTTTAAGTAAAAAGTATTTTTCTGTAAACCAGATGTTGCATTTGGTTTGAATGCTCTTAGCAAATTTGTGAAAGAAGTTCCTTGTTATTTACTGTTTGCATGTAATATCTTAGTATTTAGCAGCTGTTTAAAGAAGGGATGATGTGGGTTTGAATAGTCTACAGCTGTGCCCAAGCTGTGTAAACCTTACAAAGCTGGTCAGCAAGGAGAACTGGACATTACCAAGTGACACTGTGAAAACAATTTGCTGCCATTGTGTCCCTACTGTGAAAACCAAGGTTTGATAAGATATTGTGCAGGTGAAAAGTCAAGTAGTAAGAATATATATCAAGATGTATATCAATATATTTTTCTTGCATAAGACCTGTTACCATGGTTAGAGCTGGTAATGCTAGTCTGCTGAGTAAGGCTTCTGATAAGATTTCAGTTTTTATTGCTTTTAATGTTTGGAAATAGTTTCAATTGTTTAAGCTGAAGTCTTCTATGCTGTGGACTGTTTTTTGAGGGAGAGTTTCATTGAGGTTCGGCTGTTCTAATAATGAGACTGTGGCAATAACAAGTTGTTTACATGTGCTTATTTAGGAAAGCTTAAATTAAAGACTTTGTCTCCTTAAAATACCTACATATGTAGGATGGTGCCTCAAAAATTAGCAGGTGGTTCACATTTGTGTTGGAAATGTGCCTTGACTCTTCCATAAGGAAAACAAAAAACCAAAAAACCCCAACCCAAACCAATCAACTTTTAATATTAACACTTTTATTGTTGAATAACAACAGAAGCACTTTGCATTTCATTTAGAGTACATGAAGAGACATCATAATCCAGAGTTGTGGGAATAGAGTAGAAGGCTGGTTATACGTAGGAAAAAGGACTGTCAAGAGAAATATTAACGTGTTGTTTCCAGTTTCATTGGGTATTTGTGTTTTGCTCTGTCTGATGTTCTGCTACTTCAAATGTCTTTTACTGATGGTGTTTCAGTTTCAGCTGTGGCCAGTTAAAGAACCACAAGGGTGCTGTATTGCATATGCTTTCTGGCTTTCCAGTGTAAAGTTTTGGAGATTCAAAACTTTTATATTTGGAAAGGCTGATGACCACCTATCTTAACTCATGTGAAGGATAGTCTTTGAGCGGTTGCATTCAAGAAAAATATTTTTTTTTCAACAAAGAAAGATTTCTAATTTCCTTTTCTTAACTGACCTGGAAATGATTTATTTGGATTTTGATAAATTTGTACTCAAATATTACAAATGGTTCTATAAAACCCATATATCTCTAGGGTATTTGTTTATACTTATACAGACACAGAGAGAGAGAGAGAATGTTATTGGGACAAGCAAAAGTTGGACTTAGGTTCAAATGTAAGTAGATTTAGAAAGAATTTACAGAAATATTTTTATATTGCAGAGAAATAACATTGGGTCCTATGTGATTTGATTCCCTCTCTTCAGTTCAAATTCCAATAGACAAGCATTTAAATATGTGTATAAACAGAATTGTATGACTGTATTAGCTTAAAAATAAAATCTATTTTATTGCTTGGGTGTTGCTGCACTTCCTGGACAACTGAGGTTTTATGGGGTTTTAAAGGATTATTTTCAGTGTGAGTCTAGAGAAAGTTTGCATAAGAGTTTGTTCCTTTCTGGCATGGAGAGAAAAGGAAAAAGAAAATTAAAAGCCTTAGTAAATGAGGTGGAGATAGCAATTGCAGAGTTGCAGACATAAAAGTGCTAGAGTTGATTATAAATGAGCTGCTTCAGATCTTGCTTTGCCATGTGGATCCTATGGACCAAGGTTTTAACATGATTTCTGTTCACTTTTACGGAAACAGTTCTTACTTTGCCTTTATGGCCATGTGCTACAAAGGAAATCAGATTTCTACCATACTCTGTTCAAGTGGAACCTTAGTTCCATTATGTGTAGTAGTGTTTATTTTTAGTCCTTTCTAGTTGACATAAGATGTTCGATGGGAAGGCAGAGTGCAAGCTTGTAATGTTTTAAAACTTCATTTTAGTTAAAAAAACCCAAACAACTGTGATAACAACTTTAGCATTGCATAATAACTTAAAATACTAATCCCAATATGCATAGGCTGTTAACACATGGGAGTGGCTAAAGTGTGTTTATAGATGCTAAACTTTAAAGTTTGGTTGGTTTTTTTTAACAGTAAGCCCCATCCTGGAAAGGTTTGCCTCTGTTATTAACTCTAGTCACCAGCAGACCAATTAGAACCAATGAACTACTCATTTGCATAAATATTTATAGCAGTGGAGCTGGTGCCAGAACACTAAAGTTGGGGTCCAGATCCTGTGGCTGAGTTGGTACAAGTTTCGTGTTTGCTCTTTTGGGAGACCTTTCTTGAAATTCTATGCAAGTCAAAGGGCCATTCGTGGAGATTATTGTTGCTGTTGGATGCAGGGTTTATCTGCCCAGTGGTGTGCCTGTGCAGTCTTCTCTTATTCTCTTACTTTTCTGTTGTTCTTAAAATTTGCAATTGATCTGTGATCCGGGTATTTTGTGTACCGTAACACATAACACAGCTGGAACACACAAGCCTTGCTTCTGCGAGGTGTCAGCCTGAGTCCTGCAGAGCAGGTAAGAGAACTTTAATTGTAGCTCTTGCATTTTCAACGTTCTTCCCTATACATTAAGTAGTCATATGAAATTAGTTGTTTAGGGAGAGCAAAGTAAAGCACTTTCTGTTCTGGTGTAAGGAAAATTGACTTCTTCTTTCCTTTGGTGATTGCCTCAGCAATAGCAGAGAATTACACTGCTCTTGTGCTTAATCATAATGAGAGTCTACACTCTCTTTTAAATATGATGGCCACGTGCCAACTTTTGGATACTTTGATTCAAGATTGCAGTAAAAGATGAGGGAATAACTTAGAGGCCTCTATAGCTAAAGAAATGGGTTACTGTGTCTGTCACCTCTGTTAGTATGTGCGGTGATTCTACTCCCCTACTCATGAGACCCCACCTGGAGCACTGTGTAGCTGTGGATGCCCCTTCCCTGGAAGTGTTCAAGGCCAGGCTGGATAGGGCTTTGAGCAACCTGCTCTAGTGGGAGGTGTTGGAACTTGATGATCTTTAAGATTCCTTCTAACCTAAACTATTCTATGATTCTATGACTGCTGTCATAGACTGTCATAACAAGGATCATAACCTAAACAGAGCATGCATGTAATAGAAAACTTCTATAATATTGAATGTAGTTCATAAACATGCTCAGGGACTACAAAGTGCTCATATTAGACCGGGACAGTAAGCTGGGGCACCTGGAAACAAAGGGGAAATGGTTATCATTGTGCCAGTTCCAGGATGAGGCATCTTTATGCAGTTCATACAATGCTGATTTAACCCAGGGTTGAGAAATAACTGGCTCCAGGTACTACTGATGGACCTGACTCTAAAGACTATTTGCATTTGTATCCAGGGGCATGTAAGGGTGTAGCTGATAGG
The DNA here is from genome assembly GCA_004320125.1 of Scolopax mira. NCBI lineage: Eukaryota > Metazoa > Chordata > Aves > Charadriiformes > Scolopacidae > Scolopax > Scolopax mira. The sequence goes on along the minus strand of BJBW01005887.1, from coordinate 142,593 downwards.
CATTTGTAATGGCTATGAATAATTTTCTGTTGGTTTAGTTCCCCTAATGAATGCCAGGGAAGTAGAGGGCAGAATGTGTAGTAACGGGAGTGGGCTGCCTTTTGGGTGGTAGGTAACTAGTAAATTTGCTTGGTTGTGATATGAAACATCACTGTCAGAGGAGGCAGCCAGAGTTTAAGCAGCAGCAGTACTAAATGTGAAACCTTAGATAGGGAATAAATGGAAAATTAAATATATTGAGGCTAGGGGGAATCATTGAACCTAACTTGGTGGTGTCTGTAACTAAGCTACACGGAGTGAATTCTAAATGGAAGGTATTTAATTAATTAGGTTTGGATGGGTTTTTTGTGTGGATTTTTTTTTTTTGTTTGGTTTGGGTTTTTTTAAATAGCACTGGCATAAGTAGTTTTTGTTTACAACAGTATGTTCCTATTCTGCCCTTCCCTGTCCTGGCCAGCTTGTTGCTATAAACACTCTCATGGTTACACAGTAATGCAGGTAAAAACGAAGCGCTTCTCTAGGGGATGGGAAGGTAAGAAGTGACTATCAGCTAGATCCATTTCTTGAACTAATTTACCATGTGGACACAAATATTTGTTTTGGCAAGCCTGGGGGCAGAAATGGATTGGCTCATGGTAGTGGCTGCTTAAGTAATACAGCTGTTGTAAGAATATGCCTAACAACAGCCGACTGTGGATAAATGCTTTGCATTTGTTTTATTTATAACTAAAATTTTTTCTGTTTTGTCTAAATAAAACTTTGCTTTGTTTTACTGTTGGACCTCAAAAAGGATTCATCCTAATTCTATAAGGTTGTTTATGGAGAGAGCTATTTCTGTTATGAACTCAGTTATTCATCTCTCTTTAACAGTACACAAGATCACTGTAGAGGCCACGTACTACAGATCTGTTGAGAACAGAGAATTAGTTTGGCAGCCTATAGCAGTGGTATGAAATGGGTACATCCAAGATTGGAAGAAGGCTATACTAGAATAGATTTTTTATTTTTTTTTTGCTTTATGTATGTTTAGAGAATATGGAAATAGGCTATCACACAGAATCTCAAGCTGGCTGTTAAGATATCAAATAATTTGAATGAAAATTTCTGCAATCCTTGTTCTTGACAGCAACTTCTAATGGGAAATCTCAAATAACAGATCAGCTAGTTGCAATTTTGAGAGATCTTTGTGTGAAATCTGAAGACCAAGAGTGTCTGGAATAATTGATGTTGCAGTCATAAAAAAAAATGAGAGAAAACCTCCAAGTTGCATAGCAGTATATGGTTTGCAGAAAGCTCAGGTTCTTACTTTGGTAAGTGTACAGTGGTATGACGAACAGCCCAAAGTACTGCACAATAAAAGTTTAAATGCATTCGAATTTTCCAGTCTCAAACTGTTCACTAATTAAAGCAGACAATTTCAGACCTGAAGAAAAAATAAAAGCCCAGCCAAAACTTAGCTGGCAGTCATTTGATAGTTGAACGTGCGGGAGAATTTTTCAAGAAATGGTAGGCTCCCTAGTGTTTGCAGATTCCTTATCTTTTAGCTGAAATCCTTTTTTTATTATTATTTTTTTTTTCCTAGTTCCAAGCCAAAAAGTGTGCATTTTGCAGTCATAAAAAACATGCATGTTGAAAGAAAACTTCTGAGTTGTGTATTAGTATGTGGCTGGCAGAAAGCCCAGATTCTTGCTCTGGTAAGACTACAGTGGCATGATGAAGCACAAACCAATACAGTTTGCTAGGAATTGCATGGTGTCCCTTTTAGGTGATGTGTAGTGCGGCCCAGTTGTGGACATGGTCTATTCAGAGAGATGGTGATTAGAAATGAACCAAACTTGTTGCTTCAAATAGAAGAAATATAGAGGAAATGAAGGTTATTTGGAAAGCTATGGAATGTTTGCAAGGTGAGCATAAAGTTTTGTGGATGTTGGGTTCCAGTAAACCTGAGTTACTTCATAGTAACTCTTTCTTCAACTTTCTGGCTCAGGGATTTGTTAAATAAGGACCACATTACTGTGTAGAAAAGAAGGATAAATCTGTTCTGGCAGACTTCACAGTTAGTCGTGTGTCTGTGCATGGCTGTGTGCTTAGAAGGGGGAATTACGTCCATTTCAGTTATGGAGTAGTGGATGTTAGAGGAGACCGGGTGAAAAAGGTGAAGACTCACAGAATAGATTTCATGTAGGTGCATTTCTTCAAATAAAGTTAAAATTATTTGACTTAAAGCTCTACTGTGCTTAAAAGACCAATTAAAAGAAAATATTTTAATGTCAGAGTGCTTCTTGCAACGTTAATGTATCTTGTTTCGAACCTTCATCTGTCATTTGGAACAGAAAGCGAAAGCATTAAAATGTTTTTTTAAACTGTTAATTATTTTCACAAATAAATAGAAGACTCAAAGCCAAAATATTTGTATCCAAGTTTGCAGTTACATAAACAATGCTGAAATAAATAGTTGACCCCAAACCTGTTGCCCTAAGGGTTATATCCCTTTTACAGGGGTAAGCTTGTTTACTGGCACATAGGACAACTTCTCTCTTACTTTGTGAATTACCAGGACCCCCTTAGTATTTGTGCTGGAAAACCAGTTATGTGAGCTCTGAATTTTGATTCATGTTAGGCTTCATCAGACAGTGGTGGTGTTCTCCTCTGTCTAGAGTACCTTCTGGCCTCGTGGGTTTGGGATGACCAATGGTCTCCTTTAGTAGTTTCTGTGTCTCGGTCCATTTCCTTTTCTGAATGCGGTTGAAACAGCAAAGCATCTCTGAGCACAGAGAGAGTGGTTGCCTTGCATCTTGCCTGACCCACACTTACAAAAGGTGGCAATCCACTTGTCCTTGTTTGGAGGGAACTCACCTCAACCTGAAGGATAAGTTCCATTTATTAAGAAAGGAGTTTATTGCTTTTAAGTAGAATAGTACTTCTCTTTGTTTAAAAGTGTGGAAAATAGAAGATTTCTTGTGGAACCTTAGAATAACAATTAGTCACCAAGATGTGTCCCCTTCCCCTTTCCCCTCCCAAGTGAAAACATCTCTACTCAATTTTATTTTGGTGTCTATCCAGTGCTTAAATTTATTTCTCAAGTGACAATTTTTTTTTTTTTGAGGGGAGGAATTCAGGAAAGCTAGATTAAAAATCCGCTCATTTCTGATTGGGTATTTCCTAATATATAAAATATACATGACAAATCTTGTAGAAACTTTCTTTGCAAAAGGGTAAGAATCTCCATGGATTAACTGGCTGAGTTTTATTTTAAGATAGTGATTCCCTGCTTTCAAGAAATTATCATCTACTGGGTTTTTTTTTTGTTTTTTTAATTAGAAAAACTATATTTCTTTTATTGAATTACATATTCCATGAATATTCTAGGATATATTTTGCCAATTTAAATGAAACGGAAATGAACTGGCAAGATTGATACTTCAAAGGAACCTACAGTTCATCAGAAACACTTTGTCAGTTAATTGTTTGTAAATGTGTCCCTTTCTTATGCATGTAAAAGGATTTAAAGTATTCTGTGAGCACTGAGGTCTTTTATCCCTTCTGTTGCTTATGGAATACTAACGAAAGTAATGTATGTGCATCATGTGGAAAATATGTTGGCAGACAGATACCTGCAGTGCCATAAATGTTTTGGCATTGTCTTTGTTTAATCGGCATAGTTGATCCCTACTTCCCCCAGATGTTTATACTTTCAGAATAAGATCAAAGGTTTATATGAAAATTTAAGCAAAAGTAAAATTCACCTATTTTAGAGATGAATGAATAGATAAACAGAAGCTTAAAAATAAAACCTTAGGCACTCCAGTCTCTAATATAAAAAGTCTTGTAGGAACAATAATTATGGTAGTTATATATATTTAAAAATCAGACTTCTGAAATGTTAACAGAAGAATTTCCTGGAATTAAATACCTATCTGATTAAACTTTTGTGATTTGTTTTTCATGATGCTTTCTAGAAGAGCAGATGGTTTATGCTGTGTCTGCGTGCTTTGCTAAATTAATAGCTGACTTGGCATTGAAAATGCTCTTTGAGGAATGCCAAAAACACCCCAAACGCTCTTAAGTTAAAGTGACAGTCAAAATATCCACTACCAGTTTTTGGGTATTCTGTCTGCCTTTCTGTGGCCCTGATTCTTATTTTTTTAACCATTTATGCCTGCTTAAAATAGTGTAAAGCAAGTTAGGTGGCTGTTCCATTGAAAGCTGATTCCAGTAAATGTTATGGGGAATAGAGAAAAAAGCCTAGGAGTATCAACAGCTAAATTAAAATTATGATGCAGATGTGGTATCTTATTGCTAAATAGAAAATAAATAAATGGAATGTTGTCAGTAAAACCATGGGGAAACTAGAGTGCAAAGCAATCAATTAAAACAAGATTATGACTAGGGTTCTACTTATCAAAAATTCTATCAGCATTGTTTTCTGAGTGTTTTTCATGCTTCTTTATCAGAAGTGAATTGACAGGCATTGGTATTTTCTCTACTATATGGCAAAATAATGGTTGTTTTGTTAAGAAAATTTCACAATATTTACCAATTGTTGTATCTTTGCACCTGACACCACACTTTCTGTTTAGTAATTGGTTGCTGCTGAAACAGCAGGGGCAGGCTTTGCATTGCAGTTGGAGCATCACCAGCAAATGCATTTGGGTCCAGTTTGATTGTGCTTCTTCTATGTGTACAAAATCTTAGCTGTAATGTTGCAGTGACAATATATTAATTTTTCCCTGCAATTATGAACTTGCGAGGGGCACAGTGAGTTATACATTTTCTAAGAAAACTGTGGGCTTTAGCACTGTTCTCTGAAGGTGATGTTTGAGTCAAGTGACTTCGATACATCAAAGCTTCTCATATGAGCACACAGCTAAAGTTTGAGTATTTGAGTTAATGAAATTGCAGGTTGAGTAAGACGTCATGGAGACTTTTGCAGAGGACAAACTTCACAATTTTTTATTAAAAATTATTCCTGTACCTAAGCATTATAACATGCTGTCTCTTCATTACTAGTTACCACCTAGTTTTTATCAGGTAGAGTTTATAAATACCAGATAGTTGTGCACTCTTTAAAATAGCAACATATTTTTCTAAAAAAACCTGCCAGAACAGTATATTTACTTTAAACTGAAATGGTGAAGGTAAACATAGAATCAGGAAGCATTTAGCATTTAATTGAATTGCTTCAGCAACTTTTAAAATAAAATAGGGATATTTGGTTTTTCTACTTAGATATAATGAGATCAATAGGACTCCATATTCCTAAATTTTGCAACACTTTAAGTGGAGCTTGTATTAAGAGACTTTGTCTGTAGAGTTCGTATTTTTCTAAGAAATGTGCCAGAATTGTGACTTTATAGAAATTAGTTTTTCTCATTTTTTTTTTATTTCACAACGGAATTATGAACAAGCGTAATTTATATGATTTATATGAGATGTTCCAATTTTCTGTGGCCTTTCATCAGCGCGTTCAACATGTATCAAAATCGTATTTGAAACGGTTACTGTTACTGTTATTACAATTAACTTTTCCTTCATTTTGGACAAAATAGGAAATAAAAACAGATGCCTTTTGTGTTCTGATTTCTGCATATATCTGATTCTTGTTGGTAGGAATAATGTGTTTATTAATGCTACATGAGGCTGCTGCTCTTACTACAAAACAAAGTCACTATATAGGCAAATCCTAAGGTCCTGTATAGTTCCAGTGCCTCTTGGACAGCTTAGCAAGCATTACATCAGGCAATAAATGTCATAAGTTTCATAAGGAACTTACTATTCTTCCAAAATGCAAATTAAGGAACCCTTCCCCCTTGCTCTTGCAGTTGGTAGATAATAGTGTTAGTATCTGAAGCTGTGCATACCAGGGAGTAAAATTCTGCCTGAACTACAAAGAGATCTCATGTCTACTTGCCACAGCATGTTTTTGAAGTCTTTTGTGTCATAGCAACTGTTTTAAAAGCATATTTTGTTGAGGAAAAAGTACAGTAGATCATAAGACAAGAAGGGCAGGCTTGTTTCTGATGTGTGTGAGAACATTCAGGCATATGAATGTTGATGTTAGTCCAAGAAAAGATTGATTAATTTAAAATCTATTTTAGTTCTCCTCAAACAGAGATGGATAAGAACACGGATGAAGAGCAGTCTTCGGCTGCAGGTAACCAGTACCCTAAAGAAGCAGTGAGGAAACGTCAAAATTCGGGTCGAGATTCCAGGGGCAGTGATTCTTCCAGAGCCTCCAGGAAAAGCTTCAGGCTGGACTACAGATTGGAAGAGGATGTAACTAAATCCAAGAGAGGCAAAGATGGGAGATTTGTCAACCCGTGGCCAACATGGAAATCGCCAACCTTGCCAAATGTTTTGAAATGGTCCCTCATGGAAAAAGATAACAGCAACGTGCCACGCTCAAAGCAGGTAAATACTTGCATGTTTTCTGTTCTTAATTTAAACTGCTTTTCAATAAAATAGCATGGTTTCTAACTAATACTTACTATGCGTCTTTTGGAGACTTTTCTAACTGTTATTTTTCTGATTTTTATTATCATCTTATTATTTTAAAAAGGTGTGTTGATACTTTCTGCCTACTTTTTTTCTCCTTTCTGTTAGTTCCATGCCCTTTGATTTGTCCAGCTCGTTTATATTTACAAACACAACAAAAATGGCCTCCTGCTTTAATTGTAAACTACGGTTACACTCTTTCCTTTTTAATGGATGTTGCCTTATGCCACATCTATTTCATACAATATGAATGATGTTAGAATGATGTTAGCTTCATATCTCATTTTAAAAATTTTACCTTTTTTTTTCTAGACTACCATTTACTAAATATGTTATATATTTTCATTAAAATGTACTAAATAGTTGCAGTCATTTACTTATGGAAGTGCTTGCAAATCTATGTTTCTCCACCTCAGTACACCAGTTTTCTGGTGCGCTGCCTGCACTTTGGAAAAGCTGAGCTGAAGGGTGCGTGACCAGGAAAAGTGCTTTTGAACTAATAGGTGTTAATAATGCTTTTAAGCATCCAAAAAGGCATGCATAAGCTATAAATCTCACCTTCTGTATTTAGCAAAGAGCTACACTTCCCATTTTTATCTTTTATCTGTGAAGGAAGGAATTTGATCAGTTTTATGGGCAGGAAAGCCACGTTACTTATTAACACGTGGTGCTCAGAGGTTTGGGGATTTCTCTAAGGATACATGGCAAAGATTGTGTTTAAAGGAGAAATAATCCTGGCTGTAATTGTTCTATAATAATAATAATTTGACTTCAGAAAGCAGCACAGCAAACATATTTCAGTCTTGGGCTCCCTTTGGACAATTTACTGTTTTAAATTTGGTGTCCTGCTTCTAGGTGTTATCTGCACCTTGTGACAGTGATGGGGGTTGTTCCTCAGTGTGTCCAGCTTCCTCAGCAGCGTGCTGCACTGTGGCACTTTGGCCACTTTTCTGTAAAATTCATTCCTCAGTGTTTTCACTTGCCCTTGACTTCTGCCCTGTGCCCTATGTGTACGAAAGGCTCTGTATCTTGCCAGCACCAGTCACAAACCAGGTTAGTGACTGAAGTAGGTAGGAGACAGTGCTGAGGTGTACTCCAGACTGCAGAATATACAGCTCTCTGATGCAGTGGAGAACTGCAGCGCTCCCCTTTAATTTACAAATTATCCCTGCAATAAACGATGATTACAGAGAAATCTACACTTTAGATTGACAGTTGTAAATCTGTGTCTCTGACCCAGTTTGGATTCGTTTTGGGCTAATTTTATTGCTTTGCATATGAAATTTTTTAATTAAGTGCCTGCAATTATTTAGGAGCTTGGTAAAGCAAATCAGAAATAGAAAAACCTAGATAGGGATCAATGAAATGCACTTCTTGAGTGCTCAGCCATTTCAATGCTTGTTCCAGCTGTCTTTGCTCCACACCTAAATGAACCTGTAAAGCACTTCAGAGCTTGTTTAAAATTCAGACTAAGGGCTCTGTACTTTATTTAGCACTGGTAGATAGCATGTCCTTTGAGCAGACTCCTACTTCAGTTTCCACATTTGAGTGTGCATAGTGATACCCTGCTATGCTGGGCAGGTTCAGTTTATCTGTACCAAGTGCTTTGCATATGTTAAAAAAAAAAACAACAAACAAACAGCAGCATATTACCCAGGATATGTACTTCACTGTGTAAAAGCTATATGTATTATAATCATGCCTCCAAAACAAGCCTATATAATTTTCCAGAATGCATAGCCTTCTTGTATTTTCATTACAGGCTTTATAAATAACTTTTTTCAGTGCTGTTGGGAGTATCTTTAATTATTAGTTTTTGGATCAACGATTTAGTTTGTTCTCATTTCTGTGAAATCCAGTGGTATTCCAGCATGCCTAAGCACCAAAAATCCTCAGCTAATTAGGTAGTCTTAGCAAAGCCTGTCATGTGTTTCTTCTTGCTTTGCATTAGGAAGGAAAGAAGAACGTGGGAGGGGGGAAGGGGCACAGCAGGAGGAATTTCTGTATTACTCCAGGGATGAAGATAAGACAGTATTAGACACTTTTTTTTTTTCTGTTGGGAGCTGGTTTGACATTAATACCACATCTCAAAGATCTGTTATAATTCTTTAGTATAAATGCGTTTCTGCTTAGTCTGATAGAGAACAAAATGTACAATAGCAGGATAAAGGTTCCATAGGATCAGGATAAAGGTTCCATTGGATTATGTATTTTGTTCATCATCCTGTTGTATGAGTTTTAAGAATTTCATATGACATATACTGCCAAGAGAAATTGTGTTTTAGTTTGAAATTTTATGAATTGAGTAATGAGTTTTTACTGTTTTAAAAGGTAATTTTGGGGATTTTAATGTACTTTTGTAAAATATTTTTAAAAAATACACAAACCCACAATGCACACATGCATTGAAAAAAATTTTTTTAGCTGTTCCCCTGTATAATTTACTATGATAGCTGAAAATAATACCTGATTTCTGATCTCACCCCCCAAAGAATCACTGATCTAGATCAGATGCTGTGTATGACAAGCCTGTAGATCTCATACAGAGTCTGTGCTTTCCAAGTTAACACTACCTTTTTGATCTTGACTTGCCATGAATCATTGTTCACAGAATTTCATTTAAATAGGTTAGGAAACTAACTGTTTGAAATGTGCTACCCTTTTATTTATCGATATTCCTGCCTGTGTATCCTTTACAGGTGCCTTTTAGAGTCATGAGTTTTACCTTTAAATGAGCTGTTCAAAATATTGAGTAGTGTCAGTCCCAGTGACATCCTGTAAAGCCTTTAATAGTGCAGATGTGTTGTGGTTTAACCCCAGCAGGCAGCTCAGTCCCACACGGCCGCTCGCTCCCTCCCTCCCTCCGCAGCGGGATGGAGGAGAGAATCAGAAGGGCAAAAGGGTGAAAACTCGTGGGTTGAGATAAAGACAGTTTAACAGGTAAAACAACAAACAAAGCAAAACAAGGAATGCATTCACTACTTCCCACCAGCAGACAGGTGTTGAACCCTTTCCAGGAAAGAAGAGCTCCATCGTGCATAAAGGTTACTTGGGAAGACAAACAGCATCATACCAAACGACTCCCCCTTTCTCCTCCTTCCCCCAGCTTTATATACTGAGTGTGATGTATGTATCCCATGGTATGGGATATCCCTCTGGCGAGTTGGGGTCAGCTGTCCTACCTGGATCTCCCCCCAGCTTCCCAGCACCCCCAGCCTCTACTGGCTTTGATGCTGTGTAGGTACTGCTCAGCAATAGCTAACACATCCTCTGTCATCAACGCTGGTTTAGCCATAAATCCAAAACATGGCACCATAATGAGCTACTAGGAAGAAAATTAACTCTATCCCAGTCAAATCCAGTATAATATGTTTAAGTCCCAGTTAGGAATTCTTTGTTCATATCTGCCAATTAGCTGGTTCTTAATCTATTTAGTATTGTTTGTTAACATTGCATGACACTAATTTCAAAAACTAGTTTGTGTCAAATTTCAGAAAAAAAAAGTAGATTCATTTAGAGATGATTTGTAGTTCTCCTTTAAAAACAACTACTTCAAAAGAACATTTTCCATGAAAAAAGTACTTGCTGACTTGCATTATAACAATTAATTATTAAATTCCATATCTGAGTTTGAGTTCCTTGACATAATCTGATTTGTTGACTTAACCACGTGTAATTGGGTGGGCAGTCCTAATTTCCATTTTTGAGTATTATGTTAGTTTTGTGAATCTTCCACTCTTTTAATTGAAGTGGCACAATATTATGCTCTTTGTGGTTCAGATGTCTCCTGTTAATTGTCCCCTTGTACTTAGAATGAAATGGAGATGAATGTTTCTTTCTTGGAGAAGCAGCAGTTTATCTCAGTCTAGTACTCATACTTTTTTCTTTCTTGTATGAATTAAGTGATTGTATTGTAATAACCTTATATTCAGCTTTGTAGAAGGTTATCTACTTCTCATTCCTGGAGACAGTAATGAAGCTTTTTCAGTAGACCTGTTTTGTCCATTAGATTTCAGAGAAAGCAATTTCATTAATATTTCATGACTTACAGTGGGATTGCAGGGAAATGAGGGGCGTTGTGTTTGTTTTTTCCCAACATATGCCCTCCAAATCAATAAAATATTTGGAGAAAGTAACTTCCCTGAAGCTGTCAGGACTGATTTAGCAAGGGAAATCCTGGGTTCCTGAACTGTCACAGCATCAGCTGGGCTTTTAAGAGAGCCGATAGCACTAATCTGCTGTCCTAGACCTAGAGAATGAGAACAGCCTTGATGGAGAGACTCAGACTAGGAACCAGACATTCTGAGACATCTGTGATTACTAGGGAGAGAAGAGGGTCAGGAGTCTGTAGAAGGTGCCCAACATAGGGAAATTCTTCTCAAGCAACAGGAGGAGTTCAGACCAGAACCAACCCAAGGTGGCTTTTTGGTTGGTTGGGTTTTTTAACAGGAAAACTCTTTATTTACTAGAAATAAAGCTGCATAAGCATCTCAACCAAACTGCAGTGAAGAACGTAACTCCCATTCAAAATGAGAAAATGACCAGTGGTTTGATGATGAGTTTTGGTAGATTATGTGCAGATATGGCTTCTTTTGTGCCAATTGTCCTCTTGAGGCTGAACATAGAGTCAAATTTGGAAGCCGATGGAACTGAAAGCTGTCTATTTTCCTCCTCTAGATTGATGTCCAGCTGGATTGTCTGACCTGTCACACTTGAGTAGGGACTGCATAAGCATTGAGGCTGGAACAACAGGGCAGGCAGAAGGAGGTTTCCTTAACTTTGTATACAGGAGTATGGCTTTAGGTTGATTTGAGTCATTCGCAGGACTGCATCCTGAACATACAGGGAGATCATACAGTGATTTATTCAGTAATAATTAAACTTTAATTACCTAGAAGGTAATTAAAACTTTAATAAAACATCTTGACAATCATAGCTAAGTGCCTAAAGGAGCGTCTTAAAAATGAGATCTGAGTTTTCATTTGTGTTTTACGAATGTTCACTGAATTCTTGGCAGGATGGAAAGAGAGAATGGTGAAAGCTAATGTTAGTGAGGTTAACTTTAACGTGCTGCTTCTGTACCTCATGGAGAGCGAGCGTCTGCTGAACGCTAATAGAGCGGAGCTTTTGCGGAATGCTGTTGGGAATGTCAAGTTCTCTTTCATCCCTGAATTTGTGACTTACTTGTGGTAGGACTTCGGGGAATGTGTCAATAATTGCACAAGCTAAATTTGAGTATTTGTTACAGTAACAGTGTGTGTGTGTGTGTATTTATACCCTTTTCCAGGTTGGGAAGGCCAACCAATTGCAAGGACTTTCCCGGGATGTTTTTAGTGCCTTGCAGTGCTTTCACTGCAATGCTTTCAGATTCTCTTTTTCTATTAACAGGTCTCCTGGCCTGGTGGGTTACTCTCGAGTTCTCCCTTCTCTCTCTTGACAGAGAAGGCAAAATGTTACAAAAACTTAAAATTAAACTGGGAGGGAAATTAGCTGGGAAAATGGTGATTAAAAAGGCATCTGTTTTGTGTTGCAGATCTCTGTTTACCTAAAAATATAAACAAATTGCAAGTCTCCCCTGTAATGATTTGTGCCTTGTATGCAGTTTTTGCTCCACGGTCAAGTACACTGTGATATCTTTCATGCATATTGTGTTCTTTTTTTGCTAGGAACTGGATAATGAGCTTCCAGTGTTAAAACCTTACTTTGTTAAAAAGCCAGAACTTGTTGGGAAGACAGGAACCGGTATGCGCGTCACGTGGTTGGGACATGCCTCAGTGATGGTGGAAATGGACGAACTTGTATTTCTCACTGACCCTATCTTCAGCCAGCGAGCTTCCCCTATTCAGCTGATGGGTCCCAAGCGCTTCCGAGGACCTCCGTGCACGATAGAGCAGCTCCCCAAAATAGATGCAGTCGTGATCAGCCACACCCATTACGATCATTTGGACTACAACACCGTAACGAGTTTGAATCAACGCTTTGGGAGTGAGCTGCGCTGGTTTGTGCCTCTGGGGCTTTTGGGCTGGATGCAGAGATGTGGTTGTGAGAACGTGATCGAACTGGATTGGTGGGAAGAGAACTGTGTCCCTGGTCACGACGCGGTAACTTTTGTCTTCACCCCTTCTCAACATTGGTGCAAACGGACTCCCATAGATGATAACAAGGTTCTTTGGGGCAGCTGGTCTGTCTTGGGACCTTGGAATAGGTTTTTCTTTTCAGGAGATACTGGATATTGTTTTGCTTTTGAACAGATAGGTAAAAGGTTCGGACCTTTTGATCTTGCAGCCATCCCCATTGGAGCTTATGAGCCAAGGTATGAAAATCAAAGTTTGATCAAAATACCTAAATGAAATTATATACTGATGACCACAAAATACAACCAGGAGTGGAAACCCATATTAAGAGGCACACTCGTTATCGAGATTTTACAACAGAATATAGAGGCAAAAGACAGAAGTTGCTGAATGGCAAAAAAAATAGCAGGCAATTGGGTAATGGAGCTGCGGTGTCTAGGATAGTTGCCTCTGTATGTGTGGTGTTCTTGGAGGTTTTTTTTTTTCTTCTTAAGCACAGGAAGGATGAATCAGCTGACCTTCTTCCTTGAAAAATGTTGACTAAAAATCTGGAATGACTTTGTGGCTTTTTCTTCTAAGTAGCATCACTTAATCCAGCCCGTTTAGATGCATGCAATTTACAGCATTTTTCTCTTGCTTCAGTCATTATGCTGTTTTTGTAACTTATCTGGAGGCAAAGATGAATCCTTTATAGAGTGTGAAAGATCCATTTGTTTAAGCATCTGTATCCTGCTTATGACAGGGTTATCTAAACTTTTAGATGATAACACTCATATAATGCTGGAAGCAGAGCATGTACATGCTGGGGAAGGAAGATAGGAATCAGAATAATGTGGTAAAAATCTGGTATTTCTCAAGAATTGTCAGATTCTCTCTTCTGCTTTGCCACATGTTCCCTTAGGCTGTCTTCTGAAGCATGCACTTCTTAGGGTGCGCTGCACACAACATTTTTTTCAGGGATGGATTTAACTCCATGGCATTAATGCATCAAGGCACCAGTAATATGTCCTTATACTATTAAAAATACAGATAAAAAAAAAATTTTGAAAAGAAGAGTGAAATACAGGAACTGCTGTTTTGTGGGTATATCGGTATATTCCAGCTTGTTGATTTGGAGTGTTCTGTATGTTGTTCAGACGTAGGTGCTCCATATTTCTTTTTTTATTAGGTGAGCGTATTTTATTTATTTATTAAGATTCTTTGCACCTTACCCAATGAAAGTAAAGAAGAAATCTTGCATGGAATTAGGTGACACAAAACCATTTATTTTGTGTTTTGGTAGGTGGTTTATGAAACACCAGCATGTGGATCCTGAAGAAGCAGTAAGAATCCATATTGATGTTCAAGCAAAGAAGTCTGTAGCAATTCATTGGGGGACCTTTGCTTTAGCAAATGAGGTAAATGTCAACACT
>BJBW01005887.1:75011-124617 GCA_004320125.1 Scolopax mira | reverse complement strand
TGTGTCAGGAAGTGCAGTGACAGGACAAGGGGCAATGGTTTTAAATTGGAAGAGAGGAGACTTAAATTACACACTAGAACTAAACTCTTTACAGTGAGGGTGGTGAAGCACTGGAACAGGTTGCCCAGGGAAGTCGTGGATGCCCCATCCCTGGAGGTGTTCAAGGCCAGGCTGGATGGGGCTTTGAGCAACCTGCTCTAGTGGGAGGTGTCCCATAGTAGGAGTGTCCCTGCCCATGGCAGGAGGGTTAGAACTTGGATGATCTTTAAGGTCCCTTCCAATCCAAACCATTCTATGATTCTATGTTGTGAATACTTTGAAGGATGTGGTTAAAATTGAAGTTGTTTTTGCTTTTTAGAGTTTTCAAAATCATCAATAGACTATTCTGTAAAATCCCATACTTCAGAGAAAGACTGAAACTAAAATACCAAGGACAGCCATGTAGTAGAGAAGTACTAACTTATAAGGGTCAGAGACTAAAGGTCAGTAATTGCTTATGTTTGGACCAATTAATTTGCAGCATTTGTATGTAGAACAGTAACAGTTACACTTTGCTTGGTGCTGGTAAGAAGGCGTCTGTGGTGTGGGATAAAAAAATTAGACACGCTTGTATGAAGACACTTTGGAGCATCTTGCATGATTTCAAACATCTCAGTAGTATTGGTCTGTGGAAAAACCATTTTAAAATAGGCCTTTCTGGACCAGAAAAATAAGACAGAGACAACACAGTAACAAGTTTTCACGTATTTTTAGAAAAGGCGACAATGGTCACTTTTTTCTGTCAGCTATCAAATCAAAAGATGCTATTTGAAAACCTTATTTTGAGGTTGAAGAACATGGAGAGGAACATCCAGACATCTCTGCTGCTGAGCTTAAGAAAACACATCTGTACCGGACATACCCAGAACAGACTAGTCTAAGTTCTTGTCAGGAGAGGAAGGTGGAATTGGTAAATTCTTAGTGTTTGACTTAGCCTTCGGTTTTCTTTGTTAAATACAGAAGCAGCAAAATAAATAAATCTACAAATAGTAACAAAACATTAAATGATTGTAACGTAACTCGCTTATTACAAAATGAACCATGTTTTTGGGGCAGTGGGAAGGAGAAAGGGAAGCTCACTGTCAATGCAGCCCTTTTCAGGGTTCTGACTGGGAATCATGCCAACTTCTATTTCTGCCTTAAATGCACTCCTGGTGACTTAAAACCACCTACGTAGATAAATTAGATACGTGTAGCTTTACCCCTGTATCGATCAGGGCATAGATATTTCAAGGTCACATTTTTCTTGCAGTTTTAGCTATTTGCAAAGTCACCTACCAAAAAGAAATAAAACATCTATTAATTCAAGAGAAACAGAAGAGAGTAATATTTTATGAAGAGCGCAGTGGGTGTATTAACTTAGAAAGATGAAGCTTCTGGTAACAGTTTAGATAATAAAGGTCTCTTAAAAATGGTACAAGGTGGAAACTTGTTTCTAGCCTTTATACCTGACATTTTTTAACTTTCCCTATGATGCAGCATTTGGGAAGATTTACCGGTTGCGTTTTAGCATGAAGCGGTTTCTGTTCATCAGTGAAAGTTCCTTCAAGTTCTTTTATGATGATATGTACATGTGTTTCACTGCATTTCGTGTTAACGCTGGATTGAGGACTAAAATTTTATGCGGGGTAACTCAAGAGAAGCGTTAATTCCAATGATGTTCCAGTTGCAGAGAAAAAGGAGTAAAGCTTTCTGAGGAAAGTGGGCTCTTGTAGAGTTCTATAAAGATGAGAAGGATGAATTGCAGCTGCAGGTAGTCTTTGATTCATAATAAAATATCTTGAAAAATATGTATGCTTTCCTTAAAGTCACAATTTTAAAACAAGATAAAATCCTTATGATATTTTTTTTCAATCTTGCATGTAGAAAGGTAGAAACCTTGCATGCTTTTGGCTAAATGGAATGCATGTACTACGCATATGAGAATGTAGGCATAGAATATATTCTGTGCAGGTAAGGGGAAAAAACAGAGGCTGGATAATTTTAATATGCAGTTTTCACTGAGAATACTAGTTTTGTAAGAAGCCAATTGGTATAGTTTTTATCTAATATTTTCAAAGATGTGCCTGCACTCATTTTAATATCAGATTAATAAAATGTAAATGCCTAATCTCAAATTGCTGTATCTTTAGTGTACCATTCTATAGAAGTATTTATTCAACAGCTGTAAATATTTAAGGCAACAAAAACTACTTATGACATAAGGAAGAATATTCCAATTCCCTTTACTCATACATTTAAAATGTTCACCGTACATATGAAAGTTTTCACTTTTTCAACTATTCCTCCCCCTATATGTACATGTACCAGCAGTACAGTGATTTCTCAGTGCTAATTAAGCTATTGCTTTTATCTTGCTCAAAAAAAGAAAAAAAATCTGTTATGCTCTCTCTGTATTAAATACATTGCATCCTCAGACTTGTGCCTAATAATATGGTATTATTCAGTATTTTTTCAGTTGCTTTATTATTTGCTTTTTTTTTTTTAACACCGCATTCCTAATAGATATTTTCATCAAGTCAGTTGTTTTTTTTTTAAAAAAATCACTATTGTGTTAATATTCTCACAACTTGCTCTTTCACTTCTGTATCAGGGTGATGTAACAAAGATGCCAGTTTCTGAGCGAATGGGGCAGAGTCCCTGCAGAGTGTAAAGAAAATTGAATCTTTGCTGTATTGGTCCTGAGTAACGGTGCCATCTTCACTGTTTACATTCCTTTTCAAGTTTGCTGCAAATGCCAGGGCTCTAAGCAGAATATCTCTGTTTATACAGTGGTCAAAAAGTAACAGCAACGAGGGCACCTAGGATATTCAAGAAATAATCCATACTTAATCATCAGCAGTAAGTACACGTAAGTGAATCTAACTTTGAAAAAAACTGAAAAAAACCCCTGCACCTCAGCCATTTAAACCAGAAACCCTATGAAATACCCAAGCTCTAAATGCTGTGAAAGCATGCCAGAAACTTGCACAGCACACACATTTCTGCTTTAGAAAAGACTGGGTTGTGCTTCACAGGCTATTAAATGCTTTGCACTTTCAGTGTCCAAAACGCGTCTGTCTGGAAAATTCCCATTTGTAAGACAGGGTCTGCTTTCCTTCTCAATACTGTTGCTTTTGCCCTCTGCAGCGATCTGAATGTTTTTATGTTAGTGTATCTGGTACATAAGAAAAGGATACGCTTTTAACAGAGAACTGAATTATTTAGTTACCTTACCCTTGTTTTAATAATGAAAAGCAGTAGTATCTAGATGAGCTTTGCTTGTGGCAGAAATAAAAGCCCCTGCATGTTTTAAGAAACTTACTTTTGGGAGGGAAGGAGGAGGCAGTACCATTCCTCTGACTATTTTGGTGCAAAGAAAGGATATGACTGAAATAAACCTGCGCACCAGGGCCAGCAATAGCAAATGTCAAATATAGTCCTCTACAAAGACATAACTAAATGTGTAGGGAAAGTTCACTTACAGTGCTTAGAGACAACAGTTTTATGGCTGTTTTTGAGTAAAGGGGTGGGGATTTCAGTGGAATTGGGTTGTCTCAGGTACAGTGTGTTAGCTATAGACACAGCTGCTAAGAAGGATCATTTAGAGTACTGGTTGTGTTTGATGTTTGTACCTGGTCTTCAATCTCTATACTGACTATATGTCTGGAAATGAGGCTTTGGGTTTGTTTTTGAAACTTATCAGGGTACATTACATTATATGTATTACATACAAAAGTTCATAGTCCTACTCCTTTGGTGTGAAGGGAAGGTGAGAAGGGCAATGAAGCTGGTGAGGGGTCTTGAGGGTAAGTCAGTCATATGAGGAGAGGCTGAGGGAGCTGGGGTTGTTCAGCCTAGAGGAAAGGAGGCTGAAGGGACCTTATGACTCTCTGCAACTACCTGAAAGAAAGGTGTAGAGAGGCGGGGGTCGGTCTCTTCTCCCGAGTCACAGGCTATAGGGCAAGAGGAAATGGCCTCAGGTTATGCCAGGGGAGTTCAGACTGGATAGTAAGAAAAATTTTTACACTGAAAGGGTTATTAAGCATTGGAACGGGCTGCCCAGGGAAGTGGTTGAGACACCATCCCTGGAGGTATTTAAAAGACAGGTTGATGTAGTGCTTAGAGACATGGTTTAGTGATGTTTTTTATCAGAGTTAGGTTGATGGTTGTACCAGTTGATCTTAAAGGCTCCTTCCAACCTAGACAATTCTATGATTTGGAATGGTACACAGGCAGTGTGACCAACTGTCTTCAAGTGCTTATGCTCAGTGACTCCCTCTCTGCCAGTACAGTAACTGTATTACACCACACTCTGCAAAAAGCCAGCCTGTGAAAGGCTACTGCTACTAGCTATTGCTTTTAACCAGCTACTGCCTAAAATTTTACTCTGGAGTTGCATATATACTTCTAAAACATTAAAATTCTAATGCATGGACATATCTATGTGCATATGCATGTATAAATTCAAAAAATATAGTGAGACAACAAGAACCTTACTTGAGCTCTGAGAAGATGTCTTGTCATGGCTGGGTTTGCAGATAAGTTCACAAGTACTTTCAAAACTTGAATCTGAAATGAAGAACATATAATTGCAAGCTCCAAACTCAGTAAGCACAGCATTAATGGGTATCAATAAGTCACTGTAGACTTGGAGGAGAAAAGGTAAAATGGGTCAACTGACATCTTGAGTTGTGCAGGAGGAGAAAACAGACCTTATGGAGCCACTAGCATGTATATACTAAGTATAGACATTTTAGAAGCAAATTCAGTTTGACTTAAACATTAAAATAAGGCAAGATATATAAATAACTTATAATTAAGTAGGCAAAATATGGAATAATTTTTAAATATACAGAGGATAGTTAAGTACTGTATTTAAAATGTGATCAGAAACCTTTGTACTTTCCTGGACCTTTTGATGATAATGTTTTAACTAAACATTAGGAAAAGGCCAAATGCTACTTATTGTACTGAAGTAAAATAGGCCTGCTAAGTTTAGTGGAAATTTGTATTTTGGAAAACTGGTTTTGATCTGACAGAGCAACTGAAAATATAGATATTGAAGGTACTGTGACACCTTGAATAAAGACTTGAAGCTCTTCTTTCATTATTACAGTCATTCACAAATAAGCTCAATTTCCCATTGCAGTCACTAGGACGCAGTAAGCACAAGCGAGCAGAAATCCCTCACTTAGGTTATCACTGCTGTGCACGCTTCCACAGAGACATTTGTGCATGAGTGAAGCCTTTCACATGCAGGTTCCCCTTGCTCTGTGATGCAGTAGCAACGTTCAGTGAGCAGAAGAGAATTCAGGAACTGCAACAGCAAAGGCATAGGACAATAGCAGACAGAACTGCTGTGGTAGAGCTCTAGCCCAACGGATCCACTAACAACATTCTCTTCCTCCCCTCTTTCAGAATTTATGGATTTTATGCACTATCTGCTATCATCCATGAATATTCGATTTTCTAAGCACAGTCTAAACCACTTTCCAAAATCAGTAAAATAGAGGCAAATTAAGTAGCTTCATAAATGGTTACACTGCCCAGTACCTGTGTCCTTTCATTTCCTTCTGAAAGCAAACGAAGAAAGCAGGGAATTGAGTTTATCATCTTATGGTGATAGTCACTGGTAACAGACATGTTTGTCAACAATCGGAGTGCAGCCAACTGCAGATCAGAGTTCAGGGGAGCTGAGTCAATGCTCCTACAAACTTGCGTAATGTATACCTGGAGAAGAAGGGCAGGAGACAAAAAGAGAAAACTTTTTTTTGATACAAGCAGATTTTCCATTCACAAATAGTATCAGTGGCCCAGCCACAGTAGCATAAATACCTCTTGAACGCTGCTGGCTGAATACATAACCTCATCGAGGTTCTTGGAAATGAGTACTATTTTGTTTTGTTTTGAATATATTCAAACATTCTATTGGCATGATAGAAGCAGGTGTTACAGTTACACTCACTAACCTTCCTGAAGCATAAATTGCTCTGAAATGCAAACTGCTTTGACTCCATCTCAGAAGTGGCACATTTCCTTCAAGGAGTTATTTAAAAAAATCACTTACAGCAACGAACATTGTCTCAAATGTTGAGAACAAGCTAAAGACAAGTCCTGGAATGAAATCTTTTCTTACAGCCATGTGGCCCATTCACCTCAAGAGCAGTGGTAACAACTGACATGAACCTTTTACCAAATTTTCTTCTGGATGACAGTATACAATGAATCTTGGTGTCCTAACTAAGAAAAAAATAACTTTGCCTTTACCAAAGGAGTCGTTTTCTACCTATATATCTGTATAAATATTTGCTGCTGACAAGCACTACTTTAAAAGATGTTACTCAGCTAAAGATCCTGCAAACTACTACCTACAGTCAAACTGCCTTTTTATCAAGCTAATGAAAAAAATAGTAAAAAAAATCTTCAAATCTGCAACAGCTCACTGCTGGACACCCCTTGACCTATTGATTAACCTGATAACATCAAAAGTAGATGCTTTTTTGATGGTTAGTCCTTTTACTTTCATACAATCTACTATATTTACCAGCAGGACTTCTCATTTTTATATGCTATTCTTTTAAGATAAAAGTATCCCCATGAAAATTGGTGTCATACAAATCCAGGGGATCAATTACTGTTTTCTCCTTGCCTAAGGAGTCATGGTAAGTTTAGTCTCAATTCCATCCTATTGAACAACCACTACTGACGTTCTCAATGTTTGGAAATCATCTTGCCTCACATAATTTTCACTATTAATTTAGCAGCACAATCTCTGATTAATAGCATTTTGTGAAAGCCAAACACAAAGTGCCTAGTTTTGTGACTGTCTTTTAAAAAAAAGTAAGTGCCAGTGATGTAGTGTATTTTAAGTTATCCTTTTGGCCTTGGGATGCACCAATCATCCAGATCTGCTGGTTTGCATGTCTAACATCAAAACATTTTGGCATCCTGGCTTGTGTGCTGAAAGCCCTGTAATATCTCCTGTTTTTTTCCCTTTAAGAAACTTACCTGTATCTCTTCCTGGTTTTTAATATTCATACTCAAATTATTAAGTGCATTTAGTGCTTTCTCTTTTACTCTGGGAACGCAATCCGAGAGTATTCCTCCAATAACAGAAAGGCCATCCAAATTTCGGATTATATCCTGAAATATAAAACATATATTTAGTAATTATTTTTAAAATTTAATTAAATCCTGAAGGCTTTCCTCAAAGCTTCCATTTTAACACAAATGGAATGTGTAAATGAAGACTTCCGGAATAGACTCCTCTGTTTAAAAAGAGAGCATTATCAGAATGGAAGCTTTATTGCTTCCATTGAAATTTAGAATAATCCTGCTTAGGGCCAAAGTATTATTTGATGTTACCTGACAATGGCACAACACTTTTACTTTTAAAATCTGTCCTGCAATGCATGCTTAAAGCATTTCAGATTATGAAGAATCAAAGGTAATTACAGCATAATGAGTTTGCAGAATAGTTGAGCCAGACCAGAGTCCTAAAAGTCCTGACTGAATGGAACAGAATTCCAAGATGCAGCTTTGTATTATGCATTGACGTTCTAAAACTTTATCCTTCTTTTCCATTACACTTGATTATTTTTCTTTAATCTTTCTCACTTAGACTCTAACCATCATAAAAAAAACCCCAAGTACTGTTTTCAAAAAAATCAGAAATGGGCCAATGGGTCTTGAGATTCAGTTTTGTTCTGTTCTGAGAGTTTTGAGAAGCCAGGAGAGCCAGCTGTCTCAAGTACCATACAAAAAGTGAAAAAAATAAAAACAAAAAAAAAGGGTGAGGTCCTGGAGCCATGAAAATCTGCACCCAGCTCAAAGTTTTTCTGCGCCATATTGATTCAAAGAGACCTGGATAGCTGGAAAGTTGCTAAGATGTAAATGACATCTAACTTTGTAAAGATAATTATCTCAGTAAATTTTAGATCTGATCCTGAAGGTATTTAACTGCTCTCCAACCTTTTCAATAATATTACATAACTCTAAGCAACAAAAGCACTTTACAGCACTTTACAAGCAATTTACAGCATATAGAATATGCTGTAAATATAGAAATCTTTACAGACTTCAAGTTGTACAGACATTAAGCTTACATAAATTCTGGTAAAATTTATATTGCTGGTAAATTATATTGCTCAGACTAGCAGAAATTAAGCTAGATATAAAATGGATTTTAGAACACAAGTTATCCTGGCTCTCAGTCCTGTCACTCTTCAGCAAAACAGCACCTCTCTTCTCCCATGCTGACCGATATTAAAACATTGTTGTTTTCTACAGAACAATACTTACTTGATTTACAGAGAAGGCAGCACTGTTGCTGAGAGTGATTAAAGCTTGCTCTTGAATTAATGGATCATCTGTGACCTGGAGCAAATGAATAAGCTTCTGTAGGGCATCTGCATCCACAGTGTGGGTTGATGCTGCAGGTCTGTTGTCTGTCAATGTTTAAAAATGAAATACTTGATACTGAGTTTGAGACATTTAATTTAGTTATCAGTAACTGTTTTTTACAAAGCTGAGCTTTAGTTCTCAGTTGTAGTACACGTTGTTCTAAGTTTGACTGCACCCAACCATCGTATCATGGCAAAAAGAGTGTGTTCTACAACAGCAAGACTTCTGTCCTTTTTCTTGAGTCCTCCGACTACCTCTTTTCAAAGTAGAAAATAAAACAAGAGCTTGAGTGTTACTTTTGTATGTTACTTTTTGGTTAAACCTTCCCTTCAAACTATTAGGAATATTCACCAAATATGTTAATTTTTTTCCTTGCATTCTCTGAAATGAAATGAACATGGAAATCTGTCTGCAAGAAAACAGAACTGTAGGAAAACAGAACTTCTGACTTGCAGACTACTACTTCCAGAAATTATGATAATGGTGTTTTGCTACTACCCTGAGGTCCTTTGACAAATTAACAGCCACAATGTTAAGAGCATTGCTGATCATGGCATCACTCAACCGAGGAAGGCTTGTTTCTGAGTCAGGATGATGTCATGGAGTACCTGGCTTTTATAAAAAGGCAACACAAATGCCATCAAAGTCCATTTTCAGCCAGGCTGCAGACAGAACCATTTACATAGCTGAACTGCCTGAAGACCCACACTATGACTGCTGGACTAATCACAGATGACTCAAGATGACTTTTGACAATCCAACCAGTCCTTTATAATTCCATGTACTTGCTATCACCATCTTAGCAGGCAAACACCATAGGGTTTTTTTGGGGAAAAAAAGGAAAGAGGTCAAAGTTAATTATGATAATCCAAGAGCTAGCTTGACGAACAAAATCGTGCTTTATCCTCATCTCATCCTCGTCTAAACACTTTGTTTAGCTTTGAATTACAGGGGGAACACAAGCAACTTCAATGACAGAACTTCAATCAGCCCATGAAGCAAACACGCCGACTGAACGGACGCTTTAGGGGACTCCAAGAAAATTAATTAGGCTTTTCTAGAAATCAAACTTGCTCCAGAGTCCTTTACAAAGGCCGCAGGGCTACCGGCGGGCGACGAGCAGCATCCTGACACCACCCACACGGACCGCAGCTCCGCCTCCCAGGCCCCAGGCGGGCCCGGCCCGCAGCCGCGCCCCACAGGCGCTGGAACCCTAAGAGCCTCGCTGCGGCCTCATCCGCCGGCCCCCGGCCCGCAGCCCCGCACCGCCTCCCAGCCCCTCACCTGCCGGCGGGCCCGGCCCGGCCCCGGCCCCGGCCCGCCGCCGCCGCCCGCCCGCTGCCAGCCGCCACAGGCAGTAGCAGGCTCCCGCCGCCACCACCACCACGGCCGCCGCTCTCGCCGCCGCTCCCCGCGGCTCCACCATCTCCCCCGGCCGCCCGCGGAAGCCGCCGCCCCATCCGGCGCGACCCAGTCCCGTCTTCCCCCCGGTTCCCGTCCCTCGGTTCTGCCCTTGCCCGGGGACCCCCGGGCGCCGAGGCTTTTGTTGTAAAGGGACGGGTGACCCGCGCCCCCCGTCAGTCCGGGTCCCCGCACCGAGCCCAGCCCCGCCGCGGGAGGGAGTGCTGCTGCCGCCGGGCACCGGGGAGGAATAAAGCCGCGCTTCTGTATAGCTACTGAGCTAGTTTAAAGGCAGTAATTAGAACATACTCAACCCCCCTAAAGATCAATGTAAAGTTTTAATACAATAAACATTTATATATATCTATATATGTGTATATATATGTGCGTGTATGTATATATATAAGCAACCTTCCAGTATCTGAAGGACACCCAGAGGAAAGCTGGAGAGGGACTTTTTACAAGGGCATGTAGTGACAGGACGAGGGGTGATGGCTTCAAACTCAAGAGGGAGAAATTTTTCACAGTGAGGGCGGTGAGGCAATGGCACAGGCTGCTCAGAGAAGCGGTGGATGCCCCATCCCTGGAGGTATTTAAGGCCAGGCTGGAGGGGGCTTTGAGACCTCTAGCGGGAGGTGTCCCTGCCCATGGCAGGGGGGTTGGAACTCGATGATCTTTAAGGTCCCTTCCAACGCGAACCATTCTATGATTCTCTGAGCTACAGCTATGTATTAAAGCCCCCCATACTGAGAACACTTTCCTGAGGGGTTCGCACACCTGCCGACGAAACCCTCACCCTGACGGAGTTACTGTGCCCGCTGGCTTTAATGCCTAAGGCATTAAATGCTTAATGCCTAATGACTTTAATGCCTAAGGCGGCTGCTCTTCGGCATCCCGAACCCCTGCGAACCTGCTGGGCCACACCGGCCCGGGCAGCCGCGGCGCTAGCGGGGAGAGGGCCGGCGGGGCTTTCCTGGAGCAGGAGAGGCAGATCCTCCCTTCGCTGCCCCCCACTACGTGGAAGCCTTGCTTCCTTGCCCCGCTCCGGTGCCTGTCAGGATGGCGGAGATCGCCGTCCGCCTCGGCCCGGACATATCCAGGCCGCTGAGCCCGTTGCTACGCGACTGCCGCCGCCATGGCGTCCTTCAGCCCCCCCTTCCCCCGCGCTTACTTTGGTTGCCACAACCTCCTCGACGCCTACGAGGGCACCGGCGGCAAAACACGCCAAGGCCTCCTCCCTCCCCAGCCCGGGACCTCCGGTCACCCCCTGCCCGCCGCCCCGCTTTCTGCGCAGGCGTCAGGAAAGGCGGGAAGGGCAGTCCCCGGTGTGGCGGGATCCCTGAGGGGAGCGCGTCGTGGGGCGGGGGACACGGTCCCCCTCAGCCGCTAAAGGTCCACCGCCCTGGTCCCCACTGGAGCCGGTGGGGCTACAAACTCCCCCGTGGAGTTCGTGTAAGGGACATTTGCCCCTCAGTAGCGCCTCAGTACTGGCGGGTTGGTACCTCAGTGATGGCCCAGGGCATTTCACACTCCTGACACTGCCTGCTGCTGGCGTGGGCCCCATTCTCCCTCCACACCTTTTGTTAGTAGCTTGCTTCGAGTAACTCTGAAAACTTCAAAAATAGGAACAAGATGGAACAAGGTAATTCTGCTTCTTAATCCATCTTTAAACTCAAGCGGTGACTGACATGAAGGCAACTGGAGTGAACATCTTCCCTAGAATCCGGGGAAGCATAGATATCTTTCCCAGATTTAAGGTTTTTAATTACAAAAGTATTATATTTCATCTAGAGACTTTGAGATGTACTTCCCTCCTTTTTGAGCACCGAGGCCACAATCAGTATGGGGTTTTTTTATGGCCTGTCAAGGATAAAGATGGTGGTAGACCACATTTTAGATGTTGGTGGATTATTTGTTGGCCCAGGAGTAAGTAAACTTCCACCCAATGTGAGAGGATAAAACAGTCCACCACATCATGAAGGGCTGTGGGGAAAACAGAGTTGGTGGGTTTGCCTTCAGGTTTTTCACCCGGTTCTTTGTATTTCTTCAGTTTCTTCCCTGTTTATCTCTGTCCCCTTCACCCCTGCCTGTTTCAACATCTGCAGCAGCCATTTTTCACTTTCCTTAAACAAAGAAAGGCACAATGCACAAATACAAGTTTAAGAGTCATCCTGATACTTTTAAGCCACCAAAAATAGACTCCATTCGCAAGCAGCTATTACAGGCAGGATTTCCATGGAAACATTAATAAAGAAATCTTGAGCCAGTTAGAATAATTATAGAGCAACACTGCCATGCAGATGGAGTACCTCTCCTGAGAGGCTCTCTCTTGATCAGTCTCTTTTTCTTTTTAAGCACAGAAAAACAAAAGATAAGATGTATCTGTGTGAGGTGTATTTCTTGATTCAGCACTTCAAAAATAGCTCATATTTACATTTCCAAGTAGAAGTTATAAATACCTTTCTATCAACAGTGGCATTAAGTTAATAAAATAAACATGAAAGTATTTAGGTTAAGATTAAAGGGAGTTTCTTAGAAGAAAGAATCAGTTAAAAATTTGCCTGTGTAAGACCTTTTTTCCTTGGTTTTTGTTTGTGATTTTTTTCATGTTTCCTAGAGGTTGGTGCTTGCTGATATCTAGCCATATTTCATTTCATTGCATTTGGATTTCTTTATGAAGTTACAGTGTGCTTGGTGTGAAGATAAATGAGATGATACTGGTCCCTCTGTTAAGGGACATCAAAGCTAAGCGAAGACCTGTGAACGTTTATACACGCTGTTCAAAGTTAAGGATATAGAGTTCTAAAATGGCTATTTGCTTAAGTCTTTTTAGGATTAGCTTGTAATTTGGACATGGTCCAAACACAGTTGGAGTCCAAGTAATCATGTCCAAATAATTTGGGATTCCCTGCTGTTTCTGAGTCTTTCATTCCCGTCTGATTTCTCTCTTTCAGTTCTCATCCAGATTTACTTTTGAACAATGTGCTTAAAAATTCAGGCAAAGTGTAGAATCATAAAATCCTGCAAACAAACTTCCACTGTTGCTAGCAGCTGTAATCTTACAGTGTTAAAATTAAACATGGACGCAGAGCTGGCTTAAGGTTTTTCTCTCTTATGAACAGAATGAATTTTGTTGTGAGGGATAAATGGCTGAAGTGGTATGAAGAGGAATGGGGCTATGGCTAGAAGGGAAAAGCCTTTGAGAGTATCCAGGTTTTATGCTCTGAGTTAGTGGAAGGCTGAGGGTCCTGGCCGGTTCTGGCCTCATTATGTGATTTGTACACCCTCCTCTTTTCCTCCTTTCCCCCCTCACAGGAATAGCAGCAGCAGGCCAGACTTTTTGGGGATCCAGAAGGGCAAAGCTGACAACTGTTTTGTCACAGTTTTGCATCTGTTTCATTATTGCTGTTCCTTTGCTGCTTTGGGCTGCTGCCCACCCTGCTGGGACTCCTCCTGGGGATGGTGGGCTTTTACTGTCTTTGCAAAATGCATCTGGTTTTAGGGTGCGGTTTCTTACTGCAGGCAGATGTGAAATAGTAACAGGTAGTATTTATAACACTACATTGTTCTAGCAAGGTGTTATAGCAAGGTGTTATAGGATAGCTAAAATGTATAAATGGTAATGTAGTTTGAACGTACAGTGAACAACACATCTTCAGCACTACAAGTATGAGGCAGGGAAATGGCACACTTGTAGCAACAAATCAAAATAACAACATTCCTATCTTTCTTGGTAATTATTTTTTTTTTTTTTAAATATTGATCTCACATATTATTTCTTGTAATAGTCATCATCATCCTAATGCTTAGAAACCTAGGTAATGCCTGAGGATATTTTGTTGTGCTAGGTGCTGTACTTTTTTATCAAAAGATGTTCCCTGCCCAAGTGCCTTATAAGCTGATGGTGAGTCAGCAAATGGACATAAGAGACACGAGTGGGCATGGAAAACACAAGGACACAGTGAGATCAGTACTGCTGAGCAGGGAAAGGCAGTAGTCACAACATGTCAAAACAAATCAACTTCAAGGGCTTTTATCTAAGATACACAGAAAAGAGTTGTGGTAGAACCTATTTAGTTGGCTTTTTCGATATTCAACAGGAAAACAGTCTCTCAATTTTATTCGGTGCTTCTGGAGAAGCATTGCACGTTATGAGGGTTTCCAAGCAAACACCTGGAGTTGTTAACAAAACTACACCCAAAGGCAGCTACTGATTCTGGGTAGCCTATGGCATTTTGGAGAATCATTAAGTTTAAAGCTTGTTGTATCTCTAATAAATTGCTATTGGGTAGATGCTGTGTTGATTTGTCCAGTACTAGGAGCAAGATAAAATGATGAAAATATGCCACTGTTAAGAATTTTTTGGTAAAAATGAATAAGTTATGTTTAGATTACCTGATTTTTTGAGTTTTTGAAACTTTTTGCTTTGAAAAACTTTATAGAAAAGACATGGATTTTTTTTTGTCCTCTTAGGGAATATTTTCTAAGGCACAGTTGATAATCATCATCCATGCCACCCAGTCATGCTGTTCTTTTGGTACTGGAAATAAATTGGAAATAAAAAAGCTACCATTTAGAAAATGTCTGTTAACATCAATAAAGCTATTGCCCTGTGTACTGAGGTCAAGTCAATGACGAAAAAAAATGACAGCTGAAAAGTTTGTGAAACTTGATGGATATCAGTATCAAGTATTTTATTAAGATGAGTAATATGCTGATTCTCAGTAGCTCTCCTTCACACATGAATAAGGAATGATAATATATATGTAGAATCATAGAATGATTATATATATATGTAGATAGGTATTTTTTATGTATGTACAATATATGTAGATAGGTATTTTTTAAACAGTTGCTAAAGGAAGGGAGGCTAAAAAGGGTTCTTCTGTTACTGAGCTTTAACCTGAATGCTGGAGGATTTTACAATTTTTCTTTTGTGAACTTTTAAGCAACAGATGAGCTTTTTCAGATTGATGAATAGAAGCAGTTCATATTAAAACCTGACCTAAATATTTAACTCTAGCCTGATAATTATGTTGCATCATAGGAGTTCTATTGAATTATTTTTTTTTTTTATTTGTTTGGTATTTGGTTGACTGGAGGTTGTGATGATATGTGACTAATTATCATTTGATGCGTGAGTATACTTTTAGCTGTTTAATGTTATGAATAATTAAAATTTATAGGTTGAGAAAAATTGTTGATGGACTCTTTTAGTTTGGTGAGAGTCTTGTAGAAGTCTAATAGAAATAACCAGACTTTTACAGATTCAGCTTAATTGTTTCTGGTTTTATAGCTGGCCCAAACATCACCGAAGAGTACTTGAATGAGGATTGCAAGACCAGGTATTACAATTCCTTTTTTATTAAAGTTTTATAAAGGAATTCTCAAATGTTAAATAGAGGCCTTGCCTTCCAGTATGCGGTTGAATAGTTTGGATTTCATGTGTTGGGGACCCTCCAGAGCATCCAAAGGAAAAAACTTTGTTGTGTCAGTTTGAAAAGCAGGGGTAGTAAACAAAACGAAATAATAAAAAAAGGCATTCCTATGGCAGACACATACTGCTTTAATCCAGCAGAGGGAGTATCTGACTAACGTTGGGACTGGCTTTGGGAAATTTGTCCATAGAGAGATTTGTGATGAAAGCCATTTAACTTCCTGTATATTATCTAAAATAATATTATTTTTCATGAATGAAAATTATAGGTGATGTATTTATAATATCTATATAGTTGAGTATTAAGATATATTAATATATTTTTTAAAATTGCATTTTTTGTCAAGAAGATTGAAGAGATGCCAAGGTTGGAATCAGTGTGTTGGTAGTGGTTATAAATATTCAAGGTGTCTAAACTGAAGACAGTTGCCTTTTCTTGTGTCTGTGCATACAGAAATATTTTTCTTTGCATTTTCATATTGGTCTTAACTTAGAATCATGGAATAACAGAATGGTTTGGCTTGGAAGGAACCTTTAAAGACTATCTAGTCCAACCGCCCTGTCTTGGGCAGGGATATCTTTCAGGTTGCTCAAGGTCCAGTTCAGCCTGACTTTGAACATTTCCAATGATGGGGCATCTACAACTTTTGTTCAACAACGTTCAGAGATCCCTTCCAATTTACATTATAGTCTGATTCTGTTTCTACACAGTATTCTAATTAGCATGTGGGAAGGCCTCTCTTGCATGCAATAGTTCCCAGGCTGTTCCCTCTGCCTGCCTGTCCTGCTCTCTGTCTCTACAGAGTGAGGACCCACTTGATAGGGTGCCCTTTTTTTCCACGCGTATGTTGTGCATGGCTGTTGCTGTATATCCAACAGCATGGTTTTGATTCAGGGCTGCCTTCTTTTCCCTTGTCCTCCCACCATGCTTCCTGAAAAGGATTCCAGCACATGCTCCACATTAATTTAATAATAGCAACAGTCCATGTCTTGAAAGGAAAGTAGTATTGCATCATTTGACCTTGTACAGTGAGTAAACCATTATATTGTATTTTCTCGATCAAACATGTGGCAGTTGCTTCAGATATTTCCTAGTTTTAAAATTTGGTTTTATATTTACATAGATCAGTTGTATTACAGTAATAACAAGTCAGAATCAATACAGACCTTAGAAAGTGAAGACAGTATTTCTACCCACAGTGCACCTAGGTGAAAGCCTATGGTTTGAGAAAATTCAATCTAAGTGGATGGTGAGATTGCAGAGTCAGAATTTTGGTGATTTTGGCTTTTAGAGGCCAGAGCAGTTTCTGAATGGCAAGATTTAGATGTGAACTATCCAACTGCACCACGGAGAGTGGAAACTGGGCAGAGGTGAAGAAAAAGGGTTTTCGTTTTTACTCACTGGACTTCATCCAAGAATGCAGTTTTATTTGTATGTGTCACAGCTGTGCAATAATCAAGACTGATGTTTTAGGATATCATCAGGATTAAGCTGCAAGAAAACTTTAAATACTGAGAAGAACTTCTACTGATATTGTAGTGTTAGCAAATAAGAAGATAAGAAAAAATATCAACGAAATTTCATAAAAATAAGGGTGCCTGGAGGCAAAAAATCTGTGGGGAGAATTGAGACATTTGTACGGGAAGGAGATGGGAAATGTTAATTCAGTATGAATTAAATTCTGTGCTGTGTGTAATTTAAAAACAATTTCATTTTCTTAAAAATGCAGAGAAGACGGCATGCACATTATGCATCTCCTTAAGACAGAAAAAACTCTAGGCCAGAAAGCAAGAGGAAAGGAGAGGAATCTACTGCAAGGGTAGAGAAAGATTTCTTTCCAAAGATTTTTATTCAATTTGTTTAAATCAATTTGTTTAAAAGGTTGTGCTTTATTTAGCATTTTTTTATCCTTACAAAATGTAACTTTAGAGAGTGAAAGCTTGTTAATATGCTACTTCTAGAAGAGAAGGTAATTCTACCCAGAAACAAGAAGATTGATTTGTGGCAGTATTTTAGAAAAAGAACAGAATTGTTAATTACCGATTGTGGGGCCTTCAGTTGTAGAGGCCAGTTTAACTAAATTATAGGTTGGTTACTGAAAATAATTGCCATTGAGGGATACATTGGAACTACTGCTAAAATGTTTTAATTTTATTTTCTTAAAATAATATGGACCATAGTAAACTCAAAAATCATGTTTTATCCAATGAAGTCTAAAAACCAAATGCAGATACTTAGTTTTAAGCATGTGCATAATGCCACTGATGTAACAGGAAACTTGAATCTGTAAGCTAAACCATGTACATAGTTTACAGACCATACTCACCAAAACTACAGCATGCTTTAGTTGTTCTTGATGTCATGGATTCCACTGGTGGTGCATATGGTCTTCATGGACATGAGACTGGTTAATTTTGACATAGGTCCATCAGTGTGTTTAGTCTGTGCTATTTTCTGTCTCATTCAGTAACCAGAGAACTTCTGCTGTCAAATGATTCAGATATGGGCCCTTTGCAGCAGCAGCAGTATGTCTGCTAAAGAATTTGGGAGTCATAATACTCAGACCTCTGATTACAAAGATATCGATGCAAGTCAAAGAAGAATCTGTAGTAAGAACCTCTTCTTCAAAAGCAGTGCATTCAAAAGGGAATGTTCTTCCCATATATATGTGGGACCTGGACAGGCTGGAGAGGTGGGCCCAGGTGAACCTTATGAGGTTCAACAAAAGCAAGTGCAGGGTTCTGCACCTGGGCCGGAACAATCCCCCAGTATCAATAAGACGAGGGGATGAGGTATTAGAAAGCAGCCCTGAGGAAAGGGACTTGGGGGTGCTGTTGGATGAGAAGCTGGACACGAGCAGGCAGTGGGCAGAGTAGCCCAGAAGGCAAGTTGCATCCTGGAACACATCAAAATAAGTGTTGCCAGCAGGTCCAGAGAGGTGATTCTGCCACTTTGCTCTGGTGAGACCTCACCTGGAGTACTGTGTGCAGGTCTGGCCCTCAATATAGGAAGGACATGGACCTGATCACTAAAATGATCATGGTGTTGGAGCACCTCTGCTACGAGGACAGGCTGAGGGAACTGGGGTTGTTCAGCCTGGAGAAGAGGATGCTCTGGGGAGACCTAATAGTGGCCTTCCAGTACCTGAGGGTGGCTACAGGAAGGCTGTGGAGAGTCTGTTTACAAAGGCCTGCAGTGTCAGGACAAGGGGCAATGGCTTTAAGTTGGAGAAGAGCAGATTTAGATTGGATATTAGGAAAAAGTTCTTTACTGTGAGGGTGGTGGAGCACTGGAACAGGTTGCCCAGGGAGGTAGGTGAGGCCCCTTCCCTGAAAATACTCAAGGTGAGGCTCAACAAGGCCCTGGGCAACCTTGTCTAGTTGGGGGTGTCCCTGCTGACTGCGGGGAGGTTGGACTAGATGACCTTTGGAGGTCCCTTCCATCCTGGACCATTCCATGATTCTATGATGCAAGTTTAAACACCACTAAAACAGGGAGAGAGATCCATTTACTGTATGAGTATCAGAACGACCAAAATTTAATCTACAGTGCCACCTCCTAATGTTCTCTTTCCTAATAATATCATACACTACAATAATATAATATATAAACTGTAGTATTATATGAAAGTGTGTGTGTGTGTTTGTATATGTGTATATATATTAAGATAGCATTAAAGCTTACATGTGTCCATATCTATCAAACTTTGCATACCTATAATTAAATAATTATTCAGAATTTCAGAAATTCTGTGGTCTGTACTAGCATCCTTTCCTCATTAAAAACCCTGAAATAGTCTATTCTTTCTGATGGTTTATAACAATCAATATCGGTAATATCATTCCTCTTTTTTTTGTAGCTTGGGAGAAATCTGTTTATTTTATATTAATCCGTGAGCCTTGATTTTTTGAGATTCAAACCATGAACTCAGAATTTAGTGGCATTTTAAGCTGTCCTCATAGGCTGCTCTTTTTTAAGGTCACAGTACGCTCACAGTTACATGTTCAGCTGTCACAAAGAATCAGATCTCACATACTTAAAAGACTGCACATGAAAAACAGAATCCGGATATTAAAATATCAAAGAGAATGACAGCTCTTCTGAGGTATGTAGCCATACCTTTTGATTAAGACTACAGAGCAGCTGTGAAAATGTATTACATAATTTTCTCTTCTGTGTATATAGAAAATTAATTTTATAGCCTGTATAAATCAAATATACTGGTGCTACTTTAGTGGCTTATTGGAAAGCATCGCTGTCTTCCATTTCTAGAGCAATTCCAACTCTGAGCTCTGGAGCTGAAAAGCAAGGTAGTTCGCCAGCTTAGACTTTGGTCCCATCCTAGTGTTTATTTTAATGTGTGTTTATGAGGAGAAAAAAGTAGGAAGTGAGATTTCTACTGATTTGAATAGGAAATAAACTATAAGAATAATATAATAATTCTATAATTAATTCTATAACAAGAAATATATAATTCTATAATATAATTTCTGTAATAAGAAATTCAAGCTGTATTTCTGATCCATGTATAAGTATTTCATGGTAGGAAGAAGAATTATTTTTGTTTGTCTTTATTTAAATAACATTTGCAGATCTAATATCCAAATCCAAAAGGTAAAGCTAAGGAAAGTCTATGCCATAAAAGAAATCAAAACTAATTGTGTCACTGCAGTGAAAGAACCCAAGCGGTAAGAAAGTGAATAGCAACAGTAGGATAAGGTGAATATATTAGGGAATGTTAGTCAAAATTCCATTGTAATAATGACAATGTTGAGTTTACTAGAGAGTGATCGATATGTTATTCATATATTCCTGTTATTCAGGATCATATATCAATATGACCCTGAATATGTTGAATTTTCAGGAAACAATAAATAACAATAGTATTTTCTGAGTATTTCAAATTTCCTTTTAATTAAAAAGATCTTTAATTATCAGTATGCCCATTCAGGAATATACCTTTTGTTGCCATGGTTCTTTTCTTTTCTTTTGACTGAGCACACAGGTAAAGATAAAGAAATGTAAAAATCCTGCATATGAAGCAGTATACATATTGTATAGCTTTGTATTCCTAAAGACAACATGTACAAGCCGGTTTCTGTACACCTTTTCATATACTCCTGTATGTAATACCTGCCTTTTCATTGAACTGAACCAAACGTACTTTTCTATCCTTATTTGTATGTAGTAAATAATTTTTAATATATTATTATTAATTTTTTTTCAGTCCTGGTTTTTGTGGTTGAGTTCTGTTATTTCCCCCTCTTTACAGCACAGGAAAAGAAACCCAATCCCAACAACTTCTGTCTTTAACAGAATGAAGATAATAACATCACTTTGAGATAATGAGGGCATAGGTTTGGGATATAGATGAAGACAGTAGCTGAGGCAAGAATGGAGTTTTTTGTGTTTACTGGCTGGTGTGCTGGACAGGGTTTGCCACCTCCCATCTCCTTTTTTCGTGTGTGCAGTGGTGAGACCAACAGTTGTGGTGGGGTTTGCTGTGGTGCGTGGGAGTGCAGCAGTTTCCTATTTCCCTAGGGAGCTACCCCAAGAGAAGTTGGGCCACAGGGAATGGGAGATGATTCTCTTGGATTATATTGGGGTAGGGAGGGTTAAGGACTGGGTTAAACAAAAAGACAACAGCAGGGATTTGGGGAGGGGTGCATGGAAGCGTCCAGGGCTGGGGAACACCTTCTGGAGGGTCTCCTTGAGGGAACACAAGAGAGAACAGGCTAAGCCAGCTGTGCTAAAAGTATTTTTGCAAGTATTTTTTGTATATGTGGGATAAGTCATGTGAGTTATTACATGTGCGGTCTGAAAGCTAGTACTGTGAATCTTTGGGGCAGGCCAGAAAATAATGGCTTTATTTATGTGTAAAGTGCAGAGGGAACAAAAATTACAAAAGAGCAGGAAGCCTACTGAAATGCTTCCATTTTGTATTTTAAAAAACTGCATCTCCCTTGATAAAGAGGGAAGTCCAAATCTGGTCACCTGGTTTCTTTTTCTTGAGCTGTCACTATTTTATTCAATACAGAAAGTGCAGAATGAGCTTTTCTGTTTATTGGCACAGACCAAAGCTTCCCACTACCCGTGCCTAACCATTTGCTGCAGAAAGGTAGAGCTTGCTCCCTTCCCTTCCCTTCCCTTCCCTTCCCTTCCCTTCTTTTCCTTCCTCTCTCCCTCTCCTTCTTTCCCCTGTTTCTCCCTTTCTTCCTTTCCCTCTGTGATTCCTCATGTTGTCTTTTTGGTGGATCCAGTATGGAGATACAATCTCCTTCAACAGGAGATTGTTACTGGGTGCTGTCTTCTCCAGGTCAAATCTGGGTTTGCTCTGAGCATTCTCAGACTGTGGAAAATAAATGCCCAGACTTCTCTAAAGTTTAGGAACTTATGATAAGGAGACTTTATTGTCTCTGGCATGGGGGATGATATTTGGTAGTGGATCATTTCAAAATCACAGGGTATTTAGTAAATATTAGTAATTTAGTAAAAATGTTATAATTTATTGCAGCTTTCTGTTCTGCTCCTGTGCAAAAAAAAAAAAAAGAATCTGTCATTTTGTGTTTACTTCTTGGACAAGATCAGTCCTGAGGGCCAGCTGGAACCAATCTGCTTTGTAAATTACAGTTTCCTAAAAAAGTCAGTGGTACCACAGTACCCTAATGTTGACAGAAACGATTGCTATGCTTTAAAGCTGGCTACTGTGGTCTTGACCTAACATGAAATAAATGTTTCAATAGACCTTTTTAGAACTGAAAATTCAAAAGGTTACTAGCAAAAGAGTGTCAAATTAAAAGCCTTGCTTTTATTTTTCCAATATGAAACTAAACCCTATTAATGAATAATAATACAGTCAATATTTCCTTTGTCATTCTAACAAGTCACACAGTTCCATTTATTTGAATACTTTTTTTGAGCTGTCAGAATTCCTGGAGTTTTAAATTAGATTGAGTTTTGAAGTTTAGGAAATAATCCACATGTCCAAATTAAACAGACTTTTGGTTAGAGAAGCCTGTGATGGGTCCAACTATAACTACCAAAGGATGCAAGTCTTTGAAGGGATGGGGTGCACAGAATGAATTTACTATTGAAAGGAGTCTAGCCATTTCTGTACTTTAGAGATCTTTGTAAGTCCCCAATTGCATTCTGAACTACCTAAATATCTGTAAAATGAGTATGACTCAGAGCAAGGTCCCAAGATTCCAGAATGAAAACATAAAGCCATAAAAAATTATGTTTTAAATTGTTTTAAGTAGTTTATATGAAGACAGGTTGTGGGACAGCAACATATTTTGAGGAGCAGGAAAATTGCTTGAATGTATCTTAGAATAATAGAATCACAGACTCCTATATTGGAAGGAACCTCCAGAATCATCTGGTCCAAACTTTTTTGGCAAAAGCACAGTCTAAACAAGATGGCCCAGCACCCTGTCCAGCTGAATCTTAAAAGTGTCCAATGTTGGGGAATCCATCACTTCCCTGTGGAGGTTGTTCCAAATGGCTGATTGTTCTCATTGTGAAAGATTTTCCTCTTGTGTCCCATTGGAATCTCCTCAGGAGTAGCTTGTACCTGCTACCCCATGTCTTTTCCCTGCAAAAAGGGAGTCTTCGTCTTCTTTGTAGCCACTCTTTAAATACTGGAATGTGGTGATAAGGTGTCCCTAAGCCTTCTTTTCTCAAGGCTGCACAAACCAAATTCTCTCAGCCTCTCCTCATACGGCAGCTTTCCCAGCCCTTTGATCATCTTTGTCACCATTCTCACCAACATGTCCACATCTTTTTTGTACGGTGGGGATCAAAAATGAACACAGGTGTGGCCTGACAAGCACTGAGTTAAGTGGGATCTGCTGGTCATGCCCTTGTTGATGTCACCCAGCATCCTGTTGTCTTTCTTTGATGCAGCACTGTCCACTCACACCGAGTGAGCTTGTTGTACACCAGGACTCCCAGGCTTCTTTCCACAGAGCTGGTCCCCAGCCAGGTAGATGCCAGCCTGTTGGCAGTCCTGGATTATGTTTTCACAGGTTCAAGACATTATACTTGTCCTTGTTGAATTTCATAAGGTTCTTGTTAGCCCACCCATCCAGCGTATCCAGGTCTTCCTGTAGAGTGGCTCTTCCTTCTAAAGTGTCAACTTCCCTACACGGTTTGGT
Source organism: Scolopax mira (assembly GCA_004320125.1). NCBI lineage: Eukaryota > Metazoa > Chordata > Aves > Charadriiformes > Scolopacidae > Scolopax > Scolopax mira. The sequence continues at coordinate 101,198 of BJBW01005887.1, read as the reverse complement.
GTCATCATCTAAAATGATACTATAGTACAGTATGCCGCAGGAAGTGGCAATGAAGATATGTCTAATTCTCCCATAACTGATAAATGATAATTTGAAAGTTGACTCAAACTGAGTTCAGTTGTTTTAATTTAAAAAAAAAATTAATTTAAAATTTTTCTTATCTTCCATTTGGCTGAAGACCACAAAAGTTCATAAAAGGAGCTCCTATTCTGCCTGATTTACTATTAAAAAAATAGTGTTTTTTCAGAACTGTCTGCTTCTTCTGGTATCAATTTAAGAAGACAATCATCTATGCATGAGGTCTTGAAAGTATATTTTTGAGTTCTAAAATACTGTAAAAGAGAGCAGCCGAATGGTAATAAAAGTTAAGGTTAAGGCATCAGCTTCCCTTGTAAGTAAAAAAACACTGCTCCCTACTGAGAGTGCAGCAAGACTTAGGATCCATCAAAGAAAAAAGTTCAAGCAGAGCTTTGAGAAGAAGCTTTTAAGCATCTGGCACAATTATACTGTGGCTGCCTTTTGTGCTTATATCTCCAGTTGAGTGGCCTCAATACATCAGCTGTACAAACACAGATAGAAAAAGGAGCAAAGGAGCAGGAAAATATTTAGAGAGGTTTTTGGTCTTATTTTGTCTTTTTTTTTCTTCTTTTTTTTTATCCCTGAGATGACATGTCGGGTAAAATCCATGCTTTTATTATGTCAGTGAAGTAAGCAGAACTGAACTGGAGAATATTTTTCCTAAAGCATATAAATGTTTAACATTTATACCAAAAACTTCTGTATAGGATACACCATGGGCAATCAGACAATGAGGATATTTCATGTATATAAAAACTACTGAAATCTTGACTCTCATTTTTTCATCTAGAAGTCTTCACATTCAGGCTGTGCAAAGACCTGCACATTGATTTTGAGACTCCAGACTCTCCATTTAAACCTTGTAATATTCAAAATGTTTGTGTCACATCAGTAACATAATTGCAAAATGGAAACAATAAATAACAATCACAGTCGTTCTCAAAATATTGATTTTTTCTCAAAAATGAAACAAGCAAGTATCTAGTATGATTTCTTTATTATTCATAAACATTAAAAGAAATTTGGCTAGGTGCTCCAGCTTATTGTCTAGTGAGCTTTTCCATATAAATCAGGACCGAAATCTATGTTTCTAAACATCCCTCTTCTCTCACATGTCATAGAACTGGAAGTGAACAGTCACTTTCTATTTTATCATAGCATATATTTTGCAGAGCAGAGATAAGCAACTGAATGGGAGTAATTGCTTCCATATCTGAGCAATGTCTGCTTTAATAACTAAGAACATGAATATCAGTTTCACTAATCAAGCTTTTAATGAAAAATATAGAAGGCTTGCATAAGGGCAAGAGTATATTTTAATTCTTTTTTTGTTTTCATTTCTGCTGTTCAAGTAGGTGATTGTTCTGCATATACCCACAAAAAGTACTGGCTGGTTCAGTGTAGTGGAAAGAGAAGCTGAAGAGTTCTGTCTCTAGAGATAGCAAAAATTAATCAGGGACTGAGTTTAGTAAAAATCATTAATAAAGGCAACAGAAGACTGGGCATATAGTATTTGCTGTAAATCCTGACAGTTATTTTTCTATGAATATCTACTGCAAATACAGTTATTTAACCTGCTGGTGTTGTAAGAAAATGTAAGTCACAGGAGTCACGTCTTTTAATCCAATTTTTTTCATTTAACCTATATTTTATATACCAACAAGCATGTTATTTCAGTCGTTCCGATTTTTTAACAATTTTGTTATTTAGGAGGTATTTTCCCTATAATAGCTTAGAAAAATAGATGCAAATCAGTCTCTAAGTTAGTTTTCTGTAATAGTCTAGTACAAAATTAATCTGACAATATGTACGAAGTCTACAGTTTGCAATAATTATGGAAAAAAAATGTATATGTATATGAGATGCTGAAAAGAAGGGTAATCGGTCCTTATTTCTATACTCAGAAGTCTTAACTTTGTGCCCTGTTCTGAATTAGCCATTCAAACAAACTTCAAAAGTAAATACGCATTCCCAGAGCTCAATCCCTCATGTGCCTCGGGGTGCTAATGTTTAAAGACAAAATATACCATGTGGGAGCAAGAATCGTGACAGGAACACCTATGCTTTCAAACAGCGCGTCGCATCCTTGCCTTGATTTGATATGAACAAAGACATCATTGCTTGAATCACAAAGGGAAAAGGTACTAGTATACCAAGTGACAGAAAGAAAGCAACATAAAGAGTCTTGGTATAATGAATATACATAAAAAACAAGCCAAAGGTCATATGGCCCAGAACATTAATGAGGCGTGAAAAACCATGATTATAATTAAGCTAAAGTCATAGTTTTGACAAGTCTAGAAATCAGAGTGGTATTGACACACCATGGGATTTGTGGACTATTTGTAATAAAGAAACGAAGAAGAGCAAGGGTGCTTCTAGCAAGCTTAATTTTGGGATATTTTTCTTCTGTATAGGAGAGCTACACATTGAAATGGATTAATAACTATTGAACTTTTTCACACATATAACCTGAGCAGAATATTCAAGAGAAAAATCAACAGTTTCATCCCTATGATGATTTCCTGATGTACTTAATAGGATTATTTGTTGCCAACATGTCATTAGTATCATAAATAAATGTGTCAATGATTTTTCTGTCTATATATACAGCTACAAAATGTATGTATAAACAGATTATGCTAGAGTTACTGTTACTCTGGTGAAAGGGGATGTGGCAGCATGACTGTTATTTCTATAGCCTATTTACAAATTGTATTTGAGTTTTATGATTCATTCTTCTAGCTTTGAAGATGTCCAGTAGTTCTTTTTAAGTATGAAACACATTTATATGAGTGTACTATTGCACTTTAGAATACTAACATATTTCTTCTGTTAAAATTAATGATATTGATCATACAGCCTACTGTTGCCTTCTTTTGAAGCTCTTGTGAATGGTTTAAAATTGCTGCAAAACTATTTCTCTATCTTCTTTTTAGTGATTGAAAATCATACTGAAATTCTCTTCCTTTGACATTTCTTCAGCTAAGAAACTGCATTGAGCTATCCTTTCATTTATAGCCTACAGATGTGATGAACCTTTCCATTCGAACTTCCCCTAGCTAATTTCTGATCTCATCTTTCCAAAGAAATCCAAGATTACACAGATTTTGGCAACATGCTTTTATTGTTAATGGTAAAACAGCAATGATATTAACTGGGGTTTAGGTCTGTTTGGCTGGTTAATTGTGTTAATATTTTTTTGTAAATTTATTAGCTGCAATTTTTAAAAATGGACTTTATGTACTGCAACTTTGGTATGTGGTGTGTGCATGAAATAGTTGTCATTGTTTAATATCTACATATGAACGTTATATGACTCCAGCTCAGAGTGTCTTTGGCAAATGAATGTGTTATGGTGCCAAAGAAAAATGAGCATATGAGATGCATGGATTTTTTGTGTTTGTGCTATTACTCCACCCACTCAGTGATCTTTGAGAGTCATTTGACGCCCATGTGTGGCTGGAACTGCATTTAAAAGCTGCCATTCACATGCATAGTGCAGGAGCTAAAAATTTCCTCAGAAGTGTTTTATTCCCAGCAGAGGTCACGGTATTGACAGACCTCACCATTTTTCCTGCACCCTGTCATGGCAAAGCACGGCACAAAATAATCTTTTTTGTGTTTCACACCTGCTGTGTAGAGACAGGGGCTTCTATAGAACACAGAGTTTATCCCTTATGACAGCACGCCTAGTACTGAGACTGCGTATCAGGGAGACAATGCACTATCATGAAATTGTTTCCTGGATATGGACAGAGAAAGAAGAGGAATCAAGAAAGATTACTGACAGAAAGGACTGAAAAAGCATCTAGTGGAAGGCTCGTGATTTTCTTTTAGACGTGGAAGTGCTTCTGGGATTTTTGGGATTAAATAGCACAGAAAAAAAGAAACATCAACATTAAATTGTGGTTTGTGGCTGTGGCTTTTTATGGAGGGTGTGCTTTAGTTAACAGTACATTTCAGAGAAAATCAGAGAAATAGCAATTAAGCCTGTAATGCTTAAAAATGTTTTTGTCAACTGTTAGTCATTCTGTATGCTTTTCAAATATATTTTCATCTTTTTCCTTGGGCTGCCTCCTCCTGTACTACTTTCATAGTTCCTATATGCTTTTCTTATTCATACGGTCTTATTTGCAGTTGCAATTACTGTATATTCTGCCACATCCTCACTATGGGTGTCTGAAAACACCAACGGGCAGAAAACACTAATGTGTTCCAGCTTGTTTTTCAAAGAGGGCTTCCCTTTACCCCTTTGTTTTTAATTATAGGAAACTAAACTGCCACTTGAATACTCTTATATCTATTTTATGACAATTCTCTAGCATCCTTGCAAAAGTTGAAATATGCAATAACTTTAAAGCGTAAGGAATAAAATTATAGTGCATTGTAGTTAAAAGAATAGAACTTCTAGCTACTCCTTGAGAGCTCTAAGGAAAATAGTAGCAAGACTTCAGTCCATTCTCTTAACTGCTAGAAGCCTTTTCTCTTGTTGAATCTCAGGTCTAGATGGATCCACTCTTCAGTATTGGATTTCATTTTAGTGTTATTGCACAGTGTTTCTTTCATGGAGTTTCTGAGAGGACACTGATTTCGCAAGTTCACACTGAAATGTTTATTTGTAGAATAGTTGTTGAATCCTGTTCCTCTAAAGTGTCCTTGTTGACATGTCCCTCACTTGCAGAATTCACACGAAATAGGTGTCACCTACAGGACATCTTGTGCTGTTCGATATGGGCAGCACGTTCAGCTTACCACCCTCCTCGATCCTTCAGCACATGCAACATTTTCTGGTGCTACTGTTTGAGAACCTGAGTGAACACACCCTCTCCCCCTTTATGCTGGCTTGTACTGAACAGTTGTCTTATTTATCACTGCAACACCCAGGTTTTAGCCTTTTTCCTAAGAGGGACATTTTGCGGTCTGTTCAGGAATTCACAGGGCTTTTGAACTTACTATTTACAACAATTGGGCCACTGCCTGTGGTCCTCAGTCTTATTCCACAGCTTTTCCAACTGGTAATTTTGCTGACCACAGAGATAAGAGACCTCTCACCCTGCTTTTCTCCTATATTCCTTTCCTGGATTGCCTTTCCTACCCAGACTTTAGCCAAACTTGAAGCTAGTGTTTTTTTCTTAAGACTGACTCTATACAGAAATTAACCTAACATGGTTCATAAATTCATTTTTTCCTATTCAGCTTTTCTCCACTGGCTGGGCTGCCAGTAACAGCTGTTCTTCTGTGGTTCCATTGTCTGTCCTCTTCAATTATTCCCAGAAGTTCCGTTCTGTTTTGAAATAATCCTCCAGAATTTGAGAGGAGGAGGAGTACTTCAATTAATGCTGGCTACTACTTATGACAGTTTTGTTTTTTTTCTTTCAGCACTTTTAGGTTTTTAGAAAATGCCCCATTTGGTGAATATTACTGGCCAAATGGGATTTTCATCTGCATTTCATCTTTTCAGGATTAACCTTTAATAATTAAGATAATGGTTAAGACATTCCCAGGAGCAGGTCAAATACCAATCAAATACCAAAACCCAGTCAGATACTGTTGTATTTGCTATAAAATTTTTAAAAGATGCAGCAGATGAAATGGCTGAATTATTCTCTATATCAGTGAAGCATCATTAAATATATCTTTAATCTGATTAATGGAGGACATGAAGGAAAGCAGGCAATAATATTGGTATTCCAATCACCCTTAATAATTTCCAAATTATTCTTTTTGTTGTTCTTTTATTTCATGTTAGCACAAAAGTGCTGAGTGCTTTGTATTGCACTTCTAAAAGAAAATATGTGATGTTTTGGGCTTGTGGCTGAATCACCAGAGGAATCCACAAATGTGGTAACTGTGTGCAGACCTTAAAAAGAGGAAATCTTCTCCCTGCAGTGTTCCAGAACTTCTTCCATGATAGCCAACAGCTAGTTAAAGTTTTGGCACTGAATCTGTATCCTACACTTACGTATTTCTTACTGAACTAAGAGTAGGAGATTCGTCTAGGGCTTGAGCTGGGAATACTAAAGTTTTATCCCAGCATTTCCTACTTGTCTATCATGTAAGCTTGGGGAGTTACTTATCCTTTCCATGTGTAAAAAAGGGTTTATAATATCTGCATTTAAGAGGCATTAGTTCTGTAGTTTGTTATGAATCAATGCAGAAATTAAAAAAACAGAAGTATTATGTAAAAGCGAGGAAATGTCATTCAGTATGACCAGCTTTTTTGTAAAGGAACTTTCGGCCAGTTCATTGTGTAGCAAGGAATTTTATCTTTAGATATATTGTCTACTTAGCTGGGGTGTTTGTACGACTGTTGCCCTAGTGTTAGAATAACCAGTTTTTAACGAATATATACTCACATAGACAGTTGTGTGATAAGGAGTTGCTATAATGTGCATTTTACAGATGAGCTGGGGGAAAAACAGACTTTGAAGACGTCCCACACTTTCAGTGAGCACTCAAAAGTCTATTTACCTTTGGATTGAATGGGCACTGGCATGTTGGATGCAGACCACAGCAGCCTTCATGCAGTTCTCTTCATCTAGCAGTGTTGTCATGTGATCTCTGTCAAACTGACACAACAACCTAAAATGCTTCCTAGAAAGACTTCAGCTCTGCCTACTGCAAAAACCAAACAAAGCAAATAGGTGGATGTGGAGCTGGATGTTGGGAACCAGCCATGTCTTGGCTACTCATGGTTTGGGGCCGCTTAGGTACAGAAGAGGCAGAGGCAGAGTTATTAAGACTGAGCAGGAACACTGGTAAATCAGTGAGTAGGACCCAACTTCTGGGTTTGAATCCTGATCAGTGTAACAACGCCATTCCTGTGTTTCTGGAACTGTATTTAAGGTTAGTCTTCAGTTTGATTTTTGGTATACAATGAAGCAACAGGAAGCTGATACAAAAATCTTAGAAAAGTTTTCTGGGAATATTTCATGAAACTGGTAGATACAAAGAACTGTCAATACATTCAAGAAAAATGAGTCTTGGTCACAATCCTGCAGCAAGGTCCATCTCAACACATAAACTCTGTTCATACATAAGGCAGCTCCTTCCCACCACATTATGTACGTTTGTGTCTATTGATTTCTACTGCATAGTTTCAGATATTTGCCAAAATATTTCACAAGAATGTCCAGAACAAATTGTCAGAAACAATTACTTGATGAAAATGCCGTATAACTAATGCCATTCAGTAATTATTAACTGCAATAAACAGGAACTTTTGTAGTCAAATAGTCATACAAACAATAGTATAATAAACAAAAAATGTAAACAGCATGTTTTTCTTTGTCAAAGTATCAAATATTTGAATGTACAAAAAAAACAAAGGGATTCCCTTATCAGCCTATCACAGTGACAATTACACCGTGCTTCTGTACTGTTTGAACTGATTGTTCTTTGTGTCGTTCCCATTCCTCATCTTCTTTGTCCAGATCAAAAGTTTCTGGATAAATGGGAAGCTTGTCTTTTGGACACTCCTCATAATAACTTCGAACATATTTTCCAACAGACCACCCTTTGTATTCCTCAGGTGTTTTGCATTCTAGGCCATTGTAGTGAACATTGTAGTGATGCTTCAACCAGTAGAAAAGATAATGAATGTTGTAATCACATCTCCAAGGATTGTCTCTCAGCCACAGTATTTTCAGAAAGTAAAGATCTTCCAGTACTCCATATTCAAAATTCTGCAAGCTGTTGTTTGATAGATCCAGCTCCTCTAAGTTATTGAGGCCTGAGAAAGCAGCTAGTCAATAAGAAAAATAGTTATTGGTACCTTATAAAGATAAGTTAGGAAAAAACATGCATATCTGCAACAGGAAAAACATTTTCATAATGATACATCTATTAATTTTCTTTTTTTTAAAGGCTACAAATAAAGACTTTTCAAACACTGAACTTGAAAATATGGCTTGTGCCTTGAAAAGTGACATATTGATCAAAATATATTGACATTAGAGGGGTTGTAGAAGTTATAAAACACCTAATGAGCATGCATGAGTGTAGAATAGGGACAGTGAGGGTGCATGAATGTCTGTTTGCTTGTAGAAGTCTACTGTTATTGCCATGATACAGAAGTAGAAATATGGAAATTGATTATGTATGAGATAATGTGCAGGGCTGGTAGTTTTTGTATGTATGTATGTATTTGTGTCTGTGTGTACAACCTTTAAATTTCTATTTTAAGATATGGAAGATAATAAACATGGACCTCCAAAATAATGCTTCTGAATCACATTTCAGGGAGCAGTTTGGACTTTCTGCAAGTATACTATTTCATTTAATGGCAGAAGTCTCAGTTTAAATAAATTAAGTATGTGTAATGTTAAACCCCACAAGTACAATTTTACTGATATTGCCACTTTCTATTGCTGTTTAACTTCCAAGATGTTACTAGAGAAGGCCCATTTTGCTTTGTACTTGCTATCTCTCTCTCCTTGTGTCTGCTTTCATTTCAAAACCAAATACACATAAGCAATGTGCAAATTCCCAAGAAGGCCACTGGATTGATAATGACATACAACTTAAGAGAAATTATACAGAGTGATTTTTAACCCAAAAGAATTTATGTATTACTTTATTGTCCAATGTAACTGAAAACCAGCTTCATTATATGACATATTTTCTTAGATTTGGTAAAGATATTTAAAAAATCATTCAACTGGTTATCATTTTGGGAAATGATCAGTCTGCAGAATTGAATTCTTGCGCTTGGTTGGTTTAATATTAAGAAAGTGCAGCTGAAATCAGACTCTCTTCATTGACTTCCAAGGTGAATACATTTCAGTGCACACCTTTACTCAAGGTGGTACAAAAGGTAAAAATGGTACAAAAGGTAAAATATGCACCAACTTCTAGATTTCTAAATTATTTTCCCCCCACATTTATATCTGAAAAAGAAATCATCAAAGCTTATAATTAATTTAAAAAATTAACTTTTTAATTATTATTTAAAATTGTTCTTACCAGGATCGATGTAAGCTATTCCATTACTGTTCAGGTTTAATATCTTCAGTTCACTGACATCTTCAAACTCTTTGGCTCGTAGTTGTCTAATTTTGTTGTTGGACAAATCAAGTTTAACTATATCAGGAGGTATGTTACCCGGAACTTTCTTTAAATCTTAAAAAATGAAAAAGACATAACTTGTGTCAGCTTTATACTGTTCTTGCTGCTTGTGGTATTACAGTTGCATACCACACTGAGGCTTGTCAGTCTCATTTTTTTACCCCCACTACTAGCATCAGCATGTTTTTTCAACCTCTGAATTCCATTGGTTTTTTTTTCACTTTTATCTTTACATTTCATGTGGAAATTGCTCTCTTCATTAGTGCTTATAGTAAAGCCTCTTTCTGTGTTTTATATTTTTATTTTAATAGAACTGTACTAGTCATTTGCACGGGGACAGGATGGCTAGTGAAAATGCTATACTAATAAAAAGTATGTGTGAAGGGCTTGATCATTTGAAGAAAAGAAACAAGAGTAACTATATAAAAAATGCTAATTGGTATGTGAACTTCTTCCATAATGAAATTATGGTGTGTTGTCTTACATGGTTCGTTTTGTGTCGTCAAAAAGAAAAATGTTCTACATTTTATCAACAGTAAAAATGCTAGTTGTTATAGTAATATACATAGTTATAATTCTCTAATTACAGTTATGTTGTGTTTCAGTGACATTTAAGACTTTATATTTGTTACAATACCTACAGCTGTTACCTGTCCAGGCAGCACAGTGGCATTCTGTCTGTCTACTTCTCTGTCCTACCTGGACCACTGGCATGACCGAAGTAGCCAAGCCCCTCTCAGGCAGCTCCGTACGTGCCCTTACAGTCTTTCTTGCAAAAGAATAACTTCTAGTCCCGTAGTAAGGGCACGTTCTTGGGAAGTACAAACTGTGGTTTGAATCCTCTCAGGATAATGTTAATAAAACTAATCTCCAGGATTATGTTCACTCAATGAGTGTTCTCATCCTGGGCTGTTATTATAAGAAAATGAGCGGTATCTCTTGTTTGACCATCTTTGAATGAAAGCAAGTAGTCTCTGGATCTGTGCTGCAATTTGTCTTGTCAGTGTACTTCTGAAGCTCTGAGGATGTCTAATGCTTCAAGCATTCTTGAGACTAAAGCAACATATCAGAGACTTCCTGCCTTATATCTGATTTTGAGCAGAGCTTTGGTATTATAAATACATAAATATTTTAAGTACTCCAGTCTACTTTGGTTGGAGTGCTTCCTGCTTGTGCAGATGTCAAAGCTTCAGAGCCTACTTATGATCTAATGAATGCAAATCATACATTAATTTAGAGACCTGGAGAGTTTGGCAGTACTAGAAAGCAGATTTTTTTTCAACTGCTCATGCGAATACAAATTATTTTGCAGAAAAGCAAACGGAAGTTACTTTTGCATCCAACTTCTGCTGCTCTTTTTGATAAAACAGAATCAAGGGCATAGGATACTTTCATTCTCAAGTACTGAAAGATCTGGTGTATCACTGGTCTGATGAGATAGATATAAGAAGTTCTTCAAAAAGGAGAACATACACATGGTTATATGTATTTTTAAGATGTTTCTTCCATGAACTTTCTGACATCAGCTGCAAGCTGCTGTTGGCCTATTTCCTCAGAGATACATAGTACTGGTATGCCACTCACCACTTCATCCCCTCCATTGTAAAGGAATAATGGTTGGCAGCTTTTCATGTCATCTTACTGGTTTGGGAACTGATGCACCTTTTTTCCTACTTAAAAATCTTGTTTATTTGGTTAGAGGTATTTTTGTGTTTTCTCAGGTTTTTGGGTGCATTATACTCCTATTTCTGAGGAAAATTCCAATGAAATTGTGCATCTGCTGCACAGTAATCATATGCAAAGGCAGCATATGTACAGAAAGTACAATGCTTTCATCAAAGATTACCGTATGTTCAGAAATCCCAAATGTCCATGCGATATCTGCATCCAGCTGTCAAGCATATGCACGGTAGATCTGAAACTTCCTAAAAAATATTGAATGTACTCATGTGTCCATGGTAGACATTCAGGAAGTCCTGGAGTAATATGCTAAGCTCTTGACCTGAAGGAGGGAGTCCCTGTACCCTCTAGTGCACTCATGTAGAGACTGAAGTAACTCTGTTCCTTCATTATTAGTATTAAAGATACTAAACCTTTTTCTTTTTTTTTAAAATACTGCTGTGAAACTGTCATAAAAGCTGACCACATTGAATGTTTCTATGAACTTAGAGAAAAAAGTAACATTTTTCTTGCCAAAAATTTTTTATTGTATTAATGTATTCAGCTCATCTCATTGATACAACTAAATGGGGAGAGCTGGAAAGGCAGTCTTTTATTATATTAAGATTATAATATACAATTATAATTAAGATTATATATATTATATATATTTGTTGCATTTTACAGGAGACATAAGGTAATAATGATATAATTAAGCTCCTATGAAGGTTAGTTAAGAATGTAATCTGTAATGTAATAATTAAGATCTTATTTACAGGGAAAGGTAAGATAGGTCAGTATTAAGAAATTAATAAATGTTAGCCAGTAAAAAGAATAAATTAGTAATAGGCAGAAAAGGGAAAAATGTAGAATTATAGAATCATAGAATGGGTAGAGTTGGAAGGAACCTTCATCGAGTTCCAGATCATCGAGTTCCAACCCCCCTGCCCTGGGCAGGGACACCTCCCACTAGATCAGGTTGCTCAAAGTCCCCTCCAGCCTGGCCTTGGATGTAGACCAAAATTTAGACCATTTTTTATAACATCCATAGTCGATAAACCATGTAATTAAATACTGAAATCATTAATTCTTTATATTTAGGTATTTGCTCCTTATAATGACTTCTGAGTTTATCTTTGGTGTTAAGATCCAAGATAAGGGCACAAAGACTTGTTACTTAAATTTAAGTCACTGTTAGAGCAAATAGAGGTTTAGCAAACACATTGTAAGACAGAAGTGGGCAAAAAATCCTGCAGGGATATAATACTGCAGGCCATGCCTCACAAAAGTTGGAGAAAAAAAATCTTCTCAATTTTGGCTACTTCTAGTAATGCTTTTTTTTCCCCAGATTTGTAATGTTAAAGAATGACTCTTTTCTGAATCGTCTTGTTGTTTGCTTTGTTTCATCATGGAATAAAATATGGGAAATATAAAGCATGAATAAATGTGCACTTTTGTGTTGATATACATCCCAGCTGGTTTACCCTTAAGGCTTAACTGTGGCTTTTTGGAGCCTGAGAAGGATTTCGGAATGGAATGGTTCCAAGTGTCTGAAAAACATTTCTTGAAGGTCCTTCAACTTTGAAATGTTTGCTGGGTGCTGGGAGGAAGAACAAAGAGGAGGTGTTTCTTTATGAACAAAATGCAATTTTTTTCCCTTAATAGAAGAAATCTTGCACAGAAAATGTGGGGACGCAACGGCCCTCCTTTGCAACCAGGACCCTTTGGGCATTGTCAGCACAGCTGGCTCCTCCAGTCCTGCTTCACAGCTCGCTTCTGTCAAAGCTGTTACTATCTTTGTTATTTGTACACGGGAAAGAAAAGACACTCTGTGCTTCTCTCTATCAATACAACAATTTCAACACAGCTGTAATTTTACCAGTTAGTATGTGTACAGCTGTAAAATTGTAACTAGTGAAGTGCTGGTCATTCAGTAACTTAAATATGTGCTTAATTTTATTCCTGTTGATTTTTGCTGGGTGTCATACTAGAGCACTAAAGAATATCTGTGCAACTGGGGCTGTAGAAGAGGGGTAAAATGCAGAAAGAATTCCTACTTGTTGCTTGTAGTTAGTGGGAGAAAAACAATTAACAGTATTAGTTAAAGTAAGTAAAGCAAGTAGTTGTACTGTTGCTGTACTTAATTTGCTGTAAGTGATATGTGAATAAGTGTAGTAACGGAGCAAGAATATTAAAATCATTGATTCAGTTATAATAATGGATACAAACCTTTTCTTCTGCAGTTCAGGGTTGGTACAGGAAACACATACATGTGGCACAAAGCGGAATCAAATTCTGGTTTGACAGCTTCAGGCCTATCCTGTTTTATGTTTTGGGGGTCCTGTCTGTCCTCTTCACTACATAGCTGGTCAGCTTTTATCTGCTTTAACTTTTGATTTTTCAGCCCGATTGGATGCACGCACTTGGCATAATTTCCCAAATTCCTATTTGTTGGAACCTGAAGCATTGTAATAAGAGTTTCTAGTTCACAGTTGCAATGCCAGGGATTATCATAAAGACGTAGGTAGTTTAGACTGGGTGTATAAATAAAAATCTCTTCAGATAAACTCTTAATTTGATTATGTTGAAGTAAGAGTGTGGTAAGTTTATTCAAACCAAAAAAAGCCTCACTCTCAATTTTTGATATATCATTCTGTTGTAAATCCAGACTTTTCAGTGCTTTATACTTGGAAAACATGTTATTCTTCAATTTCCGAATCCTGTTTCTTGCTAGCAGCATGTGTTTTAAATCCTCTGGCCAATCAGGTGCCACAAAAATCAATTTTCTTTCCTGACAATCTATGTATTTCTCATGAAGATAAGTGTATATATCACACGGGAGGCCTTGGGCATTGCGCTTAACAGTGCTAGATGCTTTCCTTAAAATGTTTTCTCTTTCATTGTTTCTCAAACTCCTATTCCTTGTCTTCCTACAGTCAGATGCTTTACAAAGAAGAAGTAGTAGTATAATACTAACTACTTGCATCCTGACATTCAGCTGGCCCCAGTTATTTTCTGTGACAGCTGGAACAATTGAAAATTTTAGACAGTCTTATTCAGTGTTGTACAGATCTGAGGAGGCACAGCTGGGTGTGTGGGATCCCTGTGTTGGAAAAAAAGTACAACATTAGAACAGATGGATCAGGCATTTTCATGGAGGCTTCTACATAATATGCAGTGTTCATTCAAGTACTCAATCATCACAGTGCTTGGGACTTCACAAATACTTTGAAGATTTAACATGCTACCTTTTTTTTTGTTGTTGTTGCTTTTACTGCCTCTGATCATTTTGATTACTCATTTTGATTAAACATGGGAAATATATGGACTAATTTCTAACTGATCTTTGTTAGAAGGTTTTCATGTGTTTAGGAAAATGGCATCAGGCTGAATCTTATTTGTATTTAAGTTTATCTTGGAAGATGAGCTTGAAAGAGGAGCTTGAAGCTGTTATTTTCCAGCTTTCTGGGTGTTGACCCACTGGAACACATACAGAGCCAGACCAGGCAAAGCCATCCAGTGTCTATCAAACCCTATCTAACAGGACCCGTGTTTAGGTGGAGCCCCAATTTATCATAACTAGTCCTGCTACAGTCAAGTGTTATGGCCCGTGTCAGGTAGATAAAGCTGGCTGTACTGCTCTGAAAAGGACCCAAAAATATCATTTTGCAAGAGCCTATGAGGCTATGTGTTGTCAGAATGTGGGCAGAGTGCAAAGGGAACCTGCAGGTCCTGGCTGAGGCCTGCTTCAAATCACTTCCATGTCTGGCCACCTGAGGAAGGAGAGTATGGAGAGGTAAGCTGGGAGCTTTAGCCTTTCCAAGAAAGTAAAATATAGTCATTATAGAATGATAGAATCATAGAATGATTTAGGTTGGAAGGGACCTTAAAGATCATTGAGTTCCAACCCTCCTGTCGTGGGCAGGGACAGCTTCCACTAGACCAGGTTGCTCAAAGTCTCATCTAACCTGGTCTTGAACACTATTAGGAATTATTATTAGGGAAAGGTGGGGAAGACAGGGACTGCTCCCTGCAACCGTGTCCAAAATTGCCTCAGTATTTTTACTAATTTTTTGGCTTATATTCCCTCCTGAATTTCCTGCAGTACTCCTGTTCACTGCCCTCTTCCATCATTTTTAGTGAAGTTTGGCTCCAAGATTGTTTCCTTAGAAGCATTTTAACCCTTTAGGTTTTTACTTTTTCTAACTTTTTCATCTCACAAATTTACTACTTTTTCTAGTCACTATCATTCCTTATGAAACTTTTTTTTAAAATTTCTTCAGTGTTTAGATTAACTACTTATTTACTTCTTCTGTATGACTGTGGACAACTTTATGTTATGCTCAGTCTTTTTGACCTTAGCACCTGGTAAGGTATTGAATCCCAATCTGGAGTGAAGATTGTCACAAAGATGTTCTGTTTCTAAACCACCATTGTTTTGGGCTCAAAAAACTTGTTTTATCTGGAGGAAATGTGGTGTAATAAATCAACGAATACCAGGTGAAGTTCTTGATAGAACTTTTGAATTGATAGATGAGTTTAAACCACATCTTGACTATTGGGCATTCTCAGTATTTGTGCAGTTCTTACTCATTAGACAGATGGAACAGTCTGTGCGTGCTACTGCGTCCCCCTAATCTGCTTGGCCAGTTGTTAATGTTACCTTTGCAAAGCCACTGACTGGTTTCTCCACTTTGTTCCTGCAGTTGTCAGTTGTCTATATAGATTCTGCTAGTTTACAGTGTGAACAAGTGTTTACATTGACAACTTTGTCCATTACATGAAAAAACGAAACTTCATTTGTTACTTTTTGGGAGCTATATGATAGTCAGTGAAAATTGATCATGTGTTTTAATAACTTGAATCATAATTGGGATCTTCTATGTTGTTTTGAACTGTTCATTGTTCTGCTAACATAATAGCTCATTCTATCCAGGAGAGCTTGGAAACAGAAAAAAGAACTTCGGGAAGAAAGGCAATAAATAATTATGGTAATATTTTTTTCCTCTTCCTTTCCACCTCCAGGATCTGAACTGGCTATTCAGAACTGGCTAAATCTGAACTATTTATTTCTAATACTACTAGACAATTAAATTTTAGTCAGCCATAATACCACCATGAGTAGCTGCTTTCAGTAACGTAGAATCGTAGAATCATAGAATGGTTTAGGCTGGAAGGGACTTTAAAGATTATCTAGTTCCAACCCCCCTGCCATGGGCAGAGACACCTCCCACTAGAGCAGGTTGCTCAAAGCCCCATCCAACCTGGCCTTGAACACTTCCAGGGAAGGGGCATCCACATCTATTCTGGGCAACATGTTCCAGTGTCACCACACTCACAGTAAAGAATTTCTTCCTGAAATCTAATCTAAATCTACCCTCTTCCAGTTTGAAGCCATTACCCCTCGTCCTGTCACTACATGCCCTTGTAAAAAGCCTCTCTGTAGCTTTCTTGCAGGTCCCCTTCAGGTACTGGAAGGCTGCTGTAAGGTTCCCTGGAACCTTCTCTTCTCCAGGTTGAACAATCCCAACTCTCTCAGCTTATCCTTATAGGAGAGGTGCTCCAGCCCTCTGATCATCTTCATGGCCTTCCTCTGGACTCTTACCTACAGCTCCATGTCCTTCTTGTGCAGAGGACTCCAAAGTTGGACACAGTACTCCAAGTGGGGTGTCACCAGAGCAGAGTAGAGGGGGAGAGTTACCTCCCCCAACCTGCCAACCAGGCTTCTTCTGATGCAGCCCAGGATACAGTTGGCCTTTGGGGCTGCAAGTGTACGTTGCTGGCTCATGTCGAGCCTCTAATCAACAAACACTCCCAAGTCCTTCTCTTCAGGACTGCTCTGATATTCTCCACCCATCCTGTATTTGTGCTTTGGGATTGCCCTAACCCAGATGCAGGACCTTGCACTTGGCCTTGTTAAACTTCATGAGGTTGGCATGGACCCACCTCTCAAAGCCTGTCCAGATCCCTCTGGATATTCCACCCAGCATGTCAACTTTGTCACACAGCTTGGTGTCATCAGGAAATTTACTGAGGGTGCAAGTCACCAATCCCACTGTCCATGTCACCAACAAAGATGTTAAATAGCACTGATCCCAGTACTGACCCCTGAGAAACACCACTCATCCCTGGTTTCCACTTGGGACATTGAGCCGTTGATCTCAACTCTTTGAATGCAATCATCTAGCCAGTTCCTTATCCACCAAGTGGTCTATCCATCAAATCTGTGACTCTCCAACTTAGAGACCAGGATGTCATGTGGGATGGTGTCAAATGCATTTGCCTGATCCAGGCAGATGATGTCTATTGCTCTCCCCTTATCCACCAACACCGTAACACTGTCATATACAGTCACATTTATCAGGCTTGACTTGTCCTTGGTGAAGCCATGTTGGTTGTCACCAATGACCTCTTTATTTTCCATATGCCTTAGTGTGTTTTTCAGGAGGATCCTGCTCCAAGATCTTGCTGGGGACAGAGCTGAGACCAAGTAGCCTGTAGTTCCCTGAGTCTTCCTTTTTTCCCCTTTTTGAAAGTGGGGGTTATATTTCCCCTTTTCCAGTCGGTGGGAACTTCACCACACTGCCACGAATTTTCAAATACAATAGAAAGCATCTTAGCAACTTCATCTGCCAGCTCCCTCAGGATCTGCAGATGGATTTCATCAGGTCCCATGGACTTCTGTGCTTTCATGTTCCTTAGATGGTCTCGTAGTTGATCTTCACTTACTGTGAGCTGTTCTTCATTCTCACAGCTCTGCCTTTGCCTTCTGCAAGTTGGACAATGTGGTTAGAGCCCTTTCTGGTGAAGAATGAAGTAAAGAAGTCATTGAGTACTTCAGCCTTCTCCATATCCTGATGACCAGGTTCCCTGTTTCCGCCTGGAGCAGGCTCTTATCTTCTCTAGTGTTCCTTTTATCATTGATATACCTATAGAAGTTTGTCCTGTTGCCCTTGGTGTTCCTGGCCAGATTTAATTCTATCTGGGCTTTAGCTTGCCTCACCTGGTCCCTGGTTGCTCGAACAATTTCTCTGAATCCTCTTAATGTATAATGCCATACCCTTACAAAACTAACATTTGTTTTAGCAAGGTTTTGCATTTAGCATCTCCAATCTTAGCACTCATCTCTTCCTCAGTATTATTTTTATCATAACCTGTGTTTTCTCCATGTTGGCTGATATTTTGTCTTTTTACATTTCCACATATTTATGTTGCAGTTTGGATATAGCTAATCTCAGCGTATGTTATTCCTGTTACCTGAGCGTGCTGTTGTCACCAAAAGTCAGAACCGTTCATTTCTTTTGTGTAAATAGCACGTACCCAAGAAAGAATTCTCCAGAGCAGGTGAAGCTTTCAATGCACCAGCATTTTTTTTTAAAAAAAAAAAAAAAGAAAAAATCTACACTGAGAAAACATAGTTTGAATTTAATAAGAAATTTTCCCAGTCACACATGATAGTTCTGATTTAAAACCATAAGATACCACTGGTTTTATTGCCAGTTTTTGAACAAAGAGCTGATTTTTTTTGAGATTATGTGGATGAAATTTGTGCAAGGGAACTAACAGAAAGCTCTCAGAGGTGGCAGTATTGCATCTCAGAATGCTGCATGACAATTGGGCTGCTGTGTATCAGATGTCCGTTTCTGGAACGAGGAACAAGTGAAGTGTAGGCTGAGCGTGCTCAAAACTTTTGGGTCAGTTTTGCTTCTCTCCTGCTGTTCCATACAAGCGTTTTGACCTCCGTATAACACAACACAGATAATCAGCTACGACTTCCCTCTCAAACGTTCTGTTGCACACGGCACACATCAATATTGTCTATGGAATGTCAGAAGGGTAATGCATTTAAATTAAGTGAAAAACCAGTACGATGGAATGCCTGCAGAATTTGGCTATAACAGGAAGCAAGGATCTTTGGTAGTCTGTATGCTCAAGCTTAAGTCTTAAGAAAGCTGTCCCTTTAAAATTGTCAGGAGGCGGCATGTGCTAAAAATCCCGGGTCATAAAAATGGGTCACGTGACCTGTAAAGAAAATCAGTGCCTCTTCAGAAGTATTGGAAGGTTTTGATCAGAGTCTTCAAAATGCAGTAAGAAAGACCTCCCTGTATCTGTGCAACATTGAAGCAACTTTTACTTTAAAAAGTCTCAGAGCTACCAGAGTATAAACCCCAAACTCTTAATTTGCGATCTAATTTGTCAGAAAATTTTGGAAGTGTACTCTCTCTGAGTTTGATTTTCCCCTCTCATTTCTGAGGAATATGTCACTAAAATGCAAAAAAGCTTATGCTTCTACCAAGAATGGTACATTTATTTCTGTATTTAATATGAATTAAATGTTTCCATATTAAAAAAAAAAACCACACACTACAAACACATGACCTTATATTCTAATATCTGGTTCTGCTGCACATTGTGTGTCTTGGTTCTTGTTAGATTTTTTTCATGGAATGTAATCTTATATTTAATTTCTTAATATTTTTCTATGACCCTTTTTTATAGCATAACATTCTTTTCCATCTTCTTATCTCTTTTTTCAGCATTCAGTTCAAGTAAGCATGTTTCACTACTCTATATTGAAAGTATTAAGTCAGTTCCAAAAATGTATGCCACTCCTTAAGCAGTCAGCTCCTCAGTGGGTGTTCCCATCTTTCTCCAAAATGCCTACTTTTGCTGACTTGCAGAACTGCATGACTATATCCCTACGACTAAATGTCTACTGGAGCAGTAGGTCCTAATTGTAGGTTTTGATTTTCTGGGTGCTTTCATTTGTGGTGCTTGTGGCAATTGTTATTTATTCCAGTTAGAAACTGGAATAGTTCAGTAAAACAAATAGTTTTCAGTATGTTATAAACCAACGCTGCAGATGGAAACTTAAGTAAATTCAGGGTATAGATTCTTGCTTTTACAGAGTGCTGTATTAATATTTTCCACTTATATATTTTGCTTTCTTTTAACTAATGTTTGATATAAAGAAATGTTTGCCAAAAGAATTGATCAAAATCTAACACTGAATGATTCATTTTTGGATAATTCCCTTTTGTATCTCTTTCAATTTTTCAAATAGTTTTAATAGTACCCTTGTAAATAACTATATGACTTGAGAAGCTCTGACTGTATATTTATGCTTTTAACATCCTTTGCTAGAGTCCTGGTTTTCATTTCCAGCAGGCACTGCTTGTAAAATCAATGGCAAAGACAGTCCAGCAAACATATACTGAAAAATCTATTTGCTTTCAAAGTATGGACACAAAAATCCCAGTTAATTAAAAAAGCATGCTCTTACAGTTATTTGATAGAACTTTAAAATGATATTGTTTTCTTATGGTGAAATATATGGTGCGATAGTGCTATTACACAGGAATTTGCAACACAAAGAGCAGAGGAAAAAGTCCAGCAGAAGAAAGGGACTTTCAAATCTCAGCAAGGAGATAATTCTACTTCATATAGAACATCTTTTCTTTACAATAACTTTCTGAATACTTTAACTATGGTATTTTAGGTTCTTTTGATTCTGTAACATACACTTGTAATAATTTGCTCTCTGATTATTTTTTTTGTTCGATAGATTGTTTTTTGTTTGGTTTGTTTTTTTGGTTTTTGTGGGTTTTTTTGCAAAGCAGCTTCCCCAGTTTACAGTATCTGAACTTAGCTCACTGCAGAAAATTCAGAGACAAAGGTTTACAGTACCTGGGCTCTGGAAAAGGCTGTCACAAGCTCATCTGTGTGGACCTTTCAGGTTGCATCCAGGTTTGTAGTTCATGTCTTTCTTTCATTCTGTGAAGAAGAGAATCCTTTATATGGCTGGCTGCATCCTGCATTCATGGTATACTGAAGTTGAACAAGCGCTGCAGCAGACTTCCAGGGTTTTGAATTACATGACTACAGCTGTTTAAATTTTGCTAAGGAATAATAGCACTATAGGTTTGGATCACTTCCAACAAAGTGTCAGATCTATAAACAGCTAGTACTTACTGCATAATGAGAACAAGGCTTGCTTTTTGTAGCCATAAATAGACTCATTCTGTGTCATGATTAGTTAGGATTTTAAACCAGGAGCTTTGAGAATCCAGCTTTTACAAAGATATAAAAAAATAAAAGCCACTCTGCACTGGAAAAATAGGAATTTACGTTTTATTTCCCGAGAAGGAAATTAATTAAAAAGTGAACTTTTGTTACTGCTCTATTACGGTTTAATATATAAATCAAAGTAGTATTTATAACTGCATTTTAAAAATAATTAATGGTTTAGATTATCTTAGTCTCCTACTAAACTTCTAAAGAAAACCAAGGTTTTAGAATCTGGTACTGTTTTAGAAACTTTCAAATATATACTGTATCTGGAAACATACTTTGAAAGCAGTATGAAATGCCAAACTGTAAGGCAATAGAAGTCTGCCAATGGTTCTATGAAGACTCCCACATATATTTTTTAAACACCCAGAAGATTTTCCAAATTATGAAATACATGTGAAATGATAAAGAGAGGGAGCCTGAGGCATATAATGGGGTTTAATGCCCCATCTAACAGAAGCTTCTCAGTACCAAGGATGAAGGCAGATGGGGCAACAGTCTTGTTCTGACTGCTCTTTACTCTGAGTGTCTGTTTCTCCTTCCTGAGATCACACCGAGACTATTGTGTGGTGAGAGCGTGAAACTTCAAATGAGGGCTAAGGTTAGAGGAAAGTTAAGAACTACCTACCTCTGAGTTACTTTCTCAAAATGCCAGTAATTGCTCATTTTTTCCAAAAGCAACATTCCTGCTTGTTCAGAAGTGCAATTAGGAGCTGCAAGGATCTGCCTCTAGAAAGCATGGTCGAATAGTAGTCAGAGAAAAGTGATCATCATCAAACTGGGAAAACCACAATCCTCCCCTTTCCAGAGGAAAGTGGGTTTGCTCGCCAGTGTGTTTGAGAGCTCTGAGAGGGATTCCACAGCTTCCTCCATTTTGGGCTTCCCCACGGTTCTGGAACAGTGCTTAATGATTATGACTGAGTACTTAAGTAAACAGTTAAAACCAAAAAGAGCATCAAATTACATCACTGCTGCAGAAAGCATCTTAGCAAAATAGAATACTTTTTTTCCCCCTCATTGGATGAACTAAAAGAAAAGGAACTTCTGTAAGGCTGAAGTTTCAGAATTGGAAAAATATCATGAATCTATAGTATAATCATTTAAATTATGCTAAAAATTGTTCTATAGAACAAAATATAGATTCTATAGTATACATGTTTTTCCTTTTTTTGCATGTTTACTGTTTTTCCTTCATTTTAACCTTACAAGTCTTTTTATATGAGCTTTTATATTAACATTACTACTGTAAGATTTGAATGTCTATTTAAAAAGCACATATGTAAAATGGCTGATTATGGTAATGATTTTACGAGTGGCAACTTAAGGACCTGGACATTTAAATAGCTTATTAAAACATAGCTAGGCAGAAAACTATGAATTAAGCACATTTTTCCTAGTCCTTTTTCATAAAACAAGACAGACTTTATTTGCTTATTATATTAATACATAGTAGTAATACTGGATGAATTGTAGGTATATTTTTTTTTGCATAAAATCTCAGTAATTAAGGTTAAGTCTTTATTACATGGATGGTAAATATTTTTATTAATGAGTTTCAAGGTAATTTCATAAAAATATAGAGATTCTCTAGTGTGCACTCAAAATGTGTCCTATTACGACATTGATATTCTCAGAGAATTACCTAGAAAGCATTCTAAACATTTCTCTGTCCTATTGCTGATGCAATAGGTGAAAAATTTCCTGCTATTACACACAAACCTGAAAAGACGGAAGAGTATAAAGCAATTGCATGTCATTTACTGACATCATACAACTAGAACAGTTTGGTGAGAGATATTTTCAATTAAATTAGAAGCATGGAGATTTGCAAAAAACTTGACTTTTATTTTTGGTGCCAACAACTATAGCTGACTTTCAGACTGGAATTATTCTTGTCCAAAGTGTGGTTGAGCAGTCTCTCGGTTGCTGAAGTTTACAACAGCTGGATAAGAGATTACAAGACACTGGGAAAAATAAATTTGAATCTTTCATTTCTTGATGTCCTGCAGTGTTTGTGAGGATGTCAGAGAAGCTATTGGCAAATGTGTAGACTTTACCAGTTTTCACCATCTGAGTTTTTTCTGCTCTGGCCTCATTGGGAGAATTTTCATTTTGGCAGCTGCTATCAAATTCTGTCTTCTTCAGGCGTATCAAGCAGCAAAAAGAGGTCATCACTTGGGGAAAAAAAAAACTGAGCTGTGTTCTTTATTTCTTGAAGAAGAAGACTCATTGTTTACATTTCCTCAGTACAAACTCGTGTAACGAAAGAGTATTTTATTCTAAGTTACACATGCACTATTCTATATTTTTAGAAATATGTTAATTCAGGAGCATGTGGAGGCAAGCCACCAATGTAGTGTGCCAAACATCTGAAAGGATGTCACAATTTATTTTATCACTCTTGACAAGCACAGAATAAAAAAAAAATATTGCCCTTTGTGCACCACAAGAGTACTTCCCCAGTCCTAAATTTCAAGTTTATCCACTCACGGTGCATTGACAGTACTAGAATCATAGGATAGTGCTTCCTCAAAATCCCTTCTGTGCTGCAGACAGTGGTCTGCCTTACAGGGTGGATTCTACAAATGCTATCGGTTCAGGGGGAGAAAGAAGAAATTTTAAAGCAGTATGTAGCAAAATAAGCCAAAACCAGAAAAATATTCTGTGTATTCCTATTCTTTGAAATTAAGAAACTATAAAAAAAAAGATGAAATAAAATGATATTTTTACAGGCATTTAATCATTTCACTACATTTATTTTCTAACCCTATGGGGTCAAATCCTTAGCTGTGGTTTGCTTAATGTTTGTTTTGATGTACTTCCTTTTGAGATCAAAGGTCACTAGTATACAGTTAAGATAACACCCCAAATCAGTCATTTAAATATTAGAGTGAAGACTCCTTACAGACAAGGAATTTATTTCATATATGATTATTGTATTTACTGCTGATCCTGTACTTACAAGGAAAAAGAATACATTTATTCAACGATCTTACTGAGTCATGCAGGAAAAGTCATTTTTGCAGAATTTTATAGGATTTAAGACTCATAATAACCTTCAAAGTATCCTCCCTCACAATTGTTTTGAAGAAGGAAGTTTAAGTGGGATTTTACTGATCCGGGGCAAAGAACACAATATTAAATTCCATGTGTATCCAAACATTGATTCTTGGGTCAAGCTGTTCACTCTTGAGACAATCTATTAAACTTTGAAATTCAAAGTAAGTTGAGAAAGCAACTGTTTTACTAAAATGTGCACAAAATTTCGTATTTCTACACCTTATCTTCAAGAGTGCCTGAAGTTTCAAGGACACTTCATAGGAGGTTTAGAAATGAAATTCAAGATTAAGATTTTGTTTTTCTAGGAATAAAGACAAATAAGACATATTCATAGGCTATTGAAGCAGGATTTAAATGTTCACTAATTAAGTTGAATCTTAGGTGAACACGTTTCGCACTGGAGCTTTCTCAACCTGATGCCTGGATCCAGCTTTAAGTTAAAAAACAGTTCAAGTGAAAAAAATTTGAAACAATCTGTGCAGGGGTATTATTAGCTGCTTCAGTATAATTGCTTTTGGCTTGCATGGAGGAAAACACTGAATTGCTGCTATTTGTGGTATCAAATGGCTGTGTTAAGCAAACAGTGTTTTTCCAGACAAAGAGATTAACATTATGCAATCATTACTGAATTCCCGCAACAGATATGCTACTTCTGCCCCTCAGTGTGGTTGAGTTTTATCTAATTAACTATTACCTGTTATCTCTCCTTTTGAGAACAGGAATTTCTCTTATTTTTAGGCATCTGACTAAGGTAGCGCCTAGACAAATTACCTTAATTTATCTATATAACAATTATCTATATAACACTCCAGAGGTAATTCAGACCATTTCAGGTCTGACCTGTCTTGGGATCTTTCTTGCTCTTTGCTTGCTATTCAGAGATCCCAGGTTTCATAATAGTCTAACATAGATACCTCAGTTATATTCCTAATTTCAGTGGAGTAAACAAAGGCTTTAGCATTTGCAGTCTGTTTTTTAAATAATTATCTATATTATTGGCACTTTCTTGATTTAGCATTTTTCCTACCTATTTCCCTGATCTTGAAGTCCTCTCAACTGTGATTCCTCTTCTGCAATTACCAGAAAAACCTGTAAGCCTGTCAAATATTTATCTTACTGCTCAGTTAAGTGGCTAACATTTGCAAAGTGAAGTGGCTAACACTGAGCCTAAAAGTTGGCTCCTGAGTCTGCACTTAGTTTTTCTCAGTGATGTTTTTAAAGTCTCAGCCAACGCAACAAGTAATGTAATGTAACTAAGATCCATCATTTAATTCTATTTGCATCTAAATATTAGGTGCCTAGACACAAGTGATCTTGTATTTCTACTCTGTATCTAGCTGTGATCACCAGGCTAGGCTTAACAGTTATCGATGAGTTCATGATTAAAAAAAAATCCCAAGGAGAACTGGCATCAGGCCCCATGAAGCCCCGCACTTTCCCTGTATTACCAGTCACGGGAGTGCGTTGTAGTTGGTTACAACTGGTGCGTGCATTTGAGCTGAGTCTTACAAAATCTCTTCAGTTTGAACAATAAGCAGAACTCAACATGCCTGGTTCTGCACTAGCTCAGCTTTTGAGCGAATCTTCCTTGGGAGCAAAGTTACTCCTTCTCATTACAACAAATCTGCTCAGCAGTTACAAGGGGAAATCCTGCTGTCATAACTTCTAAAGCAAACTCAAATTGCTTAACAAACTGTGGCTGATTTTTCAGAAGACTGAAAACCTCAGCCTGCTTTTGGAAAGGCATCATGTTCAGATTGTAATGGACAGTGTCATTACCATGTATTGCAGCAAGCTGCGTGGTGTAACACACCCTCTCTTCTACTGGGAATGGTTTGCTCTTTGTAGTACGTGGGCCAGGAACGAGACTCAATTACCAAAACTTCACCTCTCAAACAGAAATTTCTGGGGGGTGATTTCTTTGACTTTAGCATACCAAACTACTTGGTGCATATTGCAGAAATGTGGTGCTGCTTGAGAGCCCATGGTGAGGAGGTCTGCTGCAGGGCTAGGTAAACTCTTGAATGAATTAGTCATGGCACGTTAAAGCAATTAGTCCTCCCTGACCAGCAGAGCACGGAGATTTCCCAATAGCTCCCTTAGGCAGCTGGTTGCGTGATATTAACGATTTAAGCTAATTCCTTTCATACAGACTGGAGGCTTTGGGCTGAGGAAAGGGGAGATAGGATTACATTGTCCTACATTACATAGTGAGTACAAAATAGTGAGTACAAAACTGTAGAATTTGGA
>BJBW01005887.1:14142-74805 GCA_004320125.1 Scolopax mira | reverse complement strand
TGCTCTGACCAGTTTGTGATTACAAGATGGTTATCTTTCTGTATAATCCCTTTCTGCAGCCTTCCCTCCTACCCTCCAAGATGTTGCTTTTTTTCCTTCTTCAGGTCTTTCTTACAATATAGCTGTTTTCAGTGGAGCCTGATCCAAGGTTACACAGCTGCACCATATCAGACCTGACCTTGAACACTGGGAGCCAACAGGGGGTGGTTCATAGAATCATAGAATGGTTTGGATTGGAAGGGTCCCTAAAGATGATCTGATTCCAACCCCCTGACAAGGGCAGGGACACCTCCCACTAGACCATGTTGCTCAAGGTCCCATCCAACCTGACCTTGAACATTATTAAGAATCATTATTAGGGAAAAACAAGGACTGCACCCTGCAACCGTGTCCAAAATTGCCTCAGTATTTTTAATGTTCTCTCCTGAATTTCTAAGCTGGCCTTGAACTCTTCCAGGGATGGAGCCTCCGTATCTTCTCTGGGCACCCTGTTCCAGTGTCTAACCACCCTCATAGTGAAAAATTTCTTCCTCATGTCTTTTTTACCCTCTTTCAGTTCAAAACCATAGTTGATAGGATTTATATCACCATGCATAACCAACCTGTTAATATTTTCTAGTTATTTTGATGGTAGGGTTTTAATTTTGTTATTTTGCAGGCTATTACGGACCCATGGTAGGAAAAACCATTCCTGCTGTATGTGCCCTGAGCTTAATACCCGTTGGACTCTCACCCACAGTGCTACCTGTGCCAGTGCAGGGCACGAGCCACACCATATTCTGCCTGTCTGCACATGAGACTTGCACAAACACTTTAAGCCCAAGAGCAGATTTGAGTGACATGCAGCCAGTTCCCCTCTGGTGCTGACACCCCCCTGCACAAGGGAAAAAGTGCGGAGTGCCACAAACCCTTCTGAAGGAGAGACATTTAACAGTCAAATATTTAAAATAATTTATAAAGAATCTGCTTAAAAGGCCACTCCAGCCTGAAAATAAGGAGCAAGCCAACCTGGCTGTAAGTTAAAAGGTAAGGCACTGTGCCAGAAAAGGAAAGACCGTCTGCCTTGATTTAACTTTAAGTCAGATACTCGGTCCATGAAAAAAAAATCTCACACGCAAAAGGAACCCAAACTTTAAGTTTGCAAAAAGAAGAAGAGCCAAGAAACCCCCTCACTCAGTGCTGGAGTGGAAGGAAAGCAGGCTGGGCCCTTGGTCCCACTGGTAAGCAGTTGTGAGGAGCAGTTAAATGTGCTACCAGGGCTGGAGGTGGCAAGTGCAAGAACTGAAAGCATCTTCTGATGCACTGCTCCCATGCTGACGTGTGATGGTTGACTAGCTGCTGCTTGGCTGCTGGCCTGGTTTGCTGTGACTACCTCCTGTCTGCTAAAGGTGTCCACTGCCAGACAACATGTATACCCCAAACAGCTTTACACTGCTACTCCCCTTGAGCACTGTCACTAACCAAATCAGGCTGCTGCTGCAGCTGGAGAGGTGGGGCACAGCAAGAATCCCTCCCAGTATACTTTATCTTTTGAAGTTTCCTCCTTTAGATTCTTGTCTCCTCAGGCCTTATTTGGTACCCAGAAGAACAAGCCAGATTGCTTTTTTTTTTTTTTTTGTGGATGTTTTGCAAACGAATTCCTGGTGCAGAACACCAGCTGTAGTCTCAGCAGCACAGGACTATTATATCACACAACTTTAAACCCCTGGGAAAAAGTGAGGTCTCTACAGGTGAATATGAGGAGGGACTGTTTCATGTGGAGGAATGGGTCACATCTGTGGTGGTGTTAAATGCCAGGCTAAAAGAAAACTGTTCTTTACTTTACACTGGATGTATATGTCAAAGGAATTGCTTTGTATTCCCAAGAGTGAACTGACATCTATTGACTTTGGGCAGTTGAATAACTGACTCCTTGGAGTCACTCACCGAAGTCACTCCCCGGAGCAATAAAGGGAATAAACTGAATTGCCAGATCCACCTGTCCATTCATACTATCCCTGAATATTGCTGTGAGAGTGTGATGTGGTCCTACATGAAGGATTCTGTCAACAAGCTACATTTTCTCTGTATCCCACCTGGATTTAGCACACATTTTACTATGGATCTAGGAAAAACAATGAAGATATTTTACCTCATTCATTACCTCATTGCTTCAAGCTAGATGTGAGCATTTTCCATGTGTGAAAACCTCATAAGGTTGGGAAAACAAAGGTATAAGGTGTGACAATGACATTCAGCACTGCTCCCATAAATGGTGTTGACTGCAGAAATTCTTGTACCTTACTCTTGCTTGCTTACTAGATACATTTTTGGAACAGGTCCTGGATTTGGATTATGCTGTTAAATTTCAGAATAATATGTATACCTCACTCATCTGTTTTTCTTTTAGTGGGATTAATGCATTTCTTGTTTTAGTGACCATCTGGATACCTATGAATTTAAAGTATTGAAAAGATCTCAAGCCTTTCCGGTACTGTTTTTGTTAGGCTTGTTAAGACATAAATATTTTATTTGGCTTTTTCAGATTTCAGTTGATAGCTTCAGAGATATTTCCAGTGGCTGCAGTAGGATACGAGATTTGCTAATCAACAAAATGCTAGCTCTTACAGACAGATGTATTCAAGTAAGAAACTGAAAATAAATCTGTACTTTGAGAAACTCTCTGATGTTAGAACTGGGTTATTCTCTCAACAGACTTTAAAGGAAGTTATGCAGATACAATTTAAGAGGAAAATCTTTCTTCTAAAATATTTTTTAAAACTATTATCTAATTATCCTTATCAATCTTGCTGACTTGCAGTTACTTTCAGAAAATGTCAGTTGTCTTGTCTTCTTTTGCTACTTGGGTATGGCTGAATTATATCTTCCAGTTTATATATGAGAGTTTCTCATTTTTTTTCAGTGTTAAAGCAAATGTAATATATGAGAGCAGCATTCTGCTACTGATTTTGCCCATCAGAAAAGAATTTTCAGCCTTCTGCAAAAGTGATTGTTAAGTAGATCACTGTCTCGGGTGTCTGCCATACTTCATGTCTCCACTTACTTACTTCTTTTCCTTGTGTTCCCAGACATAATATGTAGAAGTTCAGTCTTTTATATGCCACTCGTAATCTAAAAGTTACTGTTAAAATGGATTATAAGTATTTGTTCGAAATTTTAATGTTTGGTATGATACACAGAACATTGGTGATCTTTTGTTATGTGATAACATAGATATATGAATATTTTATTTCACCTTTTCCCCTTTGAAGTCTCTGGTTTCTTGACTCTCCACATCTTTCTGATACAACTTTTCAATGTCTTGCTGAATGTAAACTGTCATAGTCAGCACTGAAGTATAATGATTCACAGAACTATTAGGATCATGTTATTTTAAAAATAATTCAGAAAATCTGAAAAAAATAAGAATTTTCAACTTTCAACTTCAAATACCTACTTCAGTATTTGGTATTTGAATCAGGGCCTTAATGTATGTCAGATGTGTAACTTACATCTTTATATACTTCAGCAGGGAATAACGAAATTACTGCTTTAAGTTTCAAGTTGATGAGTAAATGCTGCCCATACATCAAACACATTCACATGGTGAATTGCCAGAGGACTACAGATGCTGCTCTTAAGATGATTTTGCCATCGAAGCATACTCTGGTACTGGATATAGCAGACTGCATAAGGTACTATATCACATCCAGATTTCATTGTAAAGGAATTTTAGAGTTGATTATACCCGTAATCAGTCCTGTTAGCACATCTTGCAGTTTTAAAAATAAACTCTTTGAATGTTAACACATCTATCTTAATATTTTAAAAATATTTGATAGAGGTAAGTTTTTGTTCATGTATCATGTGTTCAAAATTCCATTAATTATTATTCCAGTTCAAGCAAATAAATCAACTGTAGGTGTAACATTACTTAATAGCCATGGCGTATTTTGTTGCTGGCTATGAAGAAGGTGAAAGAAGAAAGAAAGAAAATGATAGCCAAAGGCAGCAGTGCCACAACTCTATTGAAATGTGGATATTGTTTGATTTTGTGAATATTAAAATAATACTTTATAACTGTCTAGCACTAAGATGTAAACAAAACTGTTTATTTTTTACAGTTGTAATTTATGTTGTAGACAAAGGACATATTTCGTGTGAAGACTATTTTCCACTTTGGGTGTATCATGTATCAGTAGAAACAAAGAAAAATGAAAGGGCTTCCAAAGCTGGGTGCTCGTTCCCTGATCTGTGAAATGGTGATGTGTGGCACTTGAGGCACGGACTCCACTAAGTGGTGAAGCAAAGACGTTTATTTTTTCACTTTTCCAGCATACATAGTTTCTGTCTTTTGATCACATATTGTGCCCTTTACACAGATAGGTTACAAGTGGATGTCCATACACCGTTGTGAGCAATACAATTGCCTACATTTAAATGTTTATACTGCTTAGCTAATAAAACATTACTATTTTGGTACGCTGCTGTTTGTTACATTTCACATCAACATATAAGGACATTGTTTTACTGGTCTCAAGGCCTCCTTCCCATCAACAAGAACACCTGCCGAGCTCTTGCTCAGCAGCGCGTCTCCAACTTTCTCATTCTCCACAGTGATGGAGTCAAAGATGGGAGGGAACAGGGAAGGCAAAAACTCTGAACAGTTCAAAATCAACACATCTATAAAATAACAGAAATAAACTAGAATTGCTGCTTATCTTAAAATTTCTGATGTCATGTGAAGTTTTAGGGATTCTGCTTTGATGCGCAATGGGAGTACTTTTTGTGCCTGCTGATGCTGTATGAAAATGTGATGACATCATGTGCAGACGTGCTGAGAAGTGCTGGAGTAATACCATGACGTCATGTTGGTAGTTCAGCTGGGCAGGTGGGACAGCTGCCTGCATTTTCTGGTTTAACATTTAGAAGGCTGGATTTTCCAGTCTCTTAGCCAGATCTCGGGCTGTGAGTGTGTTTGCACATGTGTCTACTGTCTCTACGGCTAAAGACTTGCTGAATTACCTTAACGAAACATTTTAAGCAGTTGTAAAGCTATTGTAAAACCCTGAAGTTTGGTTTTTTTGATTGTTATTGCCCACACTTGTAAAAGTTTGAGCATTAACAAAGTTGCAGATTGTAACACGTCTAAACTTAGTGAAGAGTTTCTCTCAACAGGTATGAAAATACAAAGTGGGAATTGATAGTATTTGTGTTTCTCTTATTTGGACATTGTGTTGCTACAAAAGTTTACATTGTGAATTAGAAACATTCAGGAATTTCTCACAGAAATCAAGGGAAGCACCATACTGGTGGGAGAATATTAAGAACAGATTTTGAAATGCTTAACCATCTGAGTGCTCCTAATAAGTAAGTTTCCTTTTTTTCATTGACTTTTTATCTTAGACTAAGAGTCTAAGTTTTTCTAACTTAGTCACATGGAAGGTTTTTTTTTCAGAAGTGAAACAGGCAGAAAGAGCAAATCTAACAATTCAGAAATCTTAAAATACAGGAAGTATTCTACTGCATGTGAAAAATTAAGAAAACTAACTGACCATGATTATTACAATTAAGAAATAATAGAATGTGAGTAAATAGGTGTCTAAAAATGGACACAGATAATGTGGTGGCTCATACCCTTGGCACTTTTCCCCAGTTTAACTATGTTATCTTCATGAATTTATCTTTATCAGCAGTGTGTGGCCTGTGTTCTTACACAGTTAATCAGCCAACTAGAGTGTTCACAGCACAATTATTTAAAAACTTATGATGTCCCTATTCCAACCCTCAGTCCAATGTGGTTACAGAATACCTTTTGTCATTTTTAAAAAACTTTTAAATTTTTTTTTCTTTTTTTAATTCAGTTTACTGTCTTGCCAGGCCCTGCATTCTTTATACAGATCTTATGCAAGCTAATTATTCTGAAGGTATATTTCTTAAATTTAACTATCTTGAATGAAAAGCAACTGCACTGTGTAATAGCACCAAAACTACCATAGTGGCTGAATTATTGCATAGTGGTTACTTTAACACTTCATGAATTATAGCTTCATCTGTAGCTTGTGGTCACACAATGAAGTTCTGATCTGGTGTTTGTTTTTTTAACACTGCTATTCTTACCCATATGTTTCTAGGACTTTGGGATTTGCAGTGATTCCTGTAGTGAGTGCTACAGCAAACTGTAGGAGCCAAAATACAATTCTGTCCTACAGAATTCTGGGATTCATTTTTCATTCATCAAGGAACATAGAAGAAATACTGGTCATGCATTGAAAAGTTAAGTGTACAAGTAATATGTTAAACATAGCAGAGATATGAATTGTATTGAAATACCCAAATTGTAGTCAGTTCTCCATCTCTCTCAACTTGGTTGAAAGGCTTTTCATCTATCTACTTAATTTTTATAACTTTTGTGTATATTAAGAGTTAGAGATTATTGTGTGAGACATACAAGCAATTAAGTGAAACGCTCAAAGGAAGGTCTTGGGTTAACTCTTCATGGTTGTGTACAGAACAGCTACTATAAACATACATATACTACCTATGACTTTTGCTTCTGTGCTAGAAGATAATTTTTCCTTTAAATTATTTCAGTTTCTTAAATTAATGAAGATATTAAACCAAATATTACTATGTTTAAACAGGTTCTGATACTCTCTAGATATGTTTTCCAAGCTCTGTCTCTTGGGGTGCTGTCATATCTGAGTGTTCTAACTAAAAGTAGTTCTCATAAGCTCCAACAGATTTTTTTCCAGAAAGTTCTGGTTTTCAACAGTTTCAAAGAGCAGCGTCTTTCTAAGTGAGCCATTCTGACTCCTTTTGGGGTTTAAAAGGCTATTAAAAATAACATTATTAATTTCTGCTTATCTACCATCAGAATGGCATGAATAAGTCAAATTTTTGTAAACTCAATAAATACTCTTGAACTAGATTTTACGGTGAAAATCCCTGAATATTAGCTCTATTAGAAGCACTGCTCTACACTGTGGTCTAGACAATAATTGCTAGTGAAAGAATTACTAACAAGGTGTCTTCAATGTGTCAAGTTGCTAAGACTCTGGAAAGCAAAACAGCGAGTGTGGGAGCCAGGTTAAACATTGCAGGCCTCCACATTAGATGTTCTTGGCAGGCCCAGCCTCGTGCACAGGGTTCAGAGCCAGTTCTGCTGTTTCTTTTAATTTTGGGGGCAAACGCTTTTTCCTGGACACAGAAAACTAGGAGAAACCTCATGAAGAACAGTTGCCATAAAGACCATTCACTCAGGCATTGTTTAAACAGAATTCTGACCAAGAAGTTTATTATTTGGCTCTACCACAGAATTTGTGCAAAAGTAATTAAAATATGCAAAAGTAATTAAAATGCCTTTATCTTTTATGGAGGCCTGAAAATAAAATAAAATAAAAAATTGAACTAGATAAAGAGGGTTGGGAAATCTAAGATGACTTAATTTAATGTAATAATTTTAAATATCATAACATTATATACAAATGAAATTTATAATGCCCTGAATTACAGTCAAACAATGTTTCAACATAAATGTTTTCTTTCTCCTTGCCTGCTGCAGTCAGTCTTTGGAAATGCTGTGTTGCTTCTTACTCCAGTTTTCACATAGCACAGCCTGTGACCTCGGCAATAAGCCAAGCTCTTTTGCTTACACTGCATTTCCAAGGCTTTTCAGCTGCCTCCCTCCCACAAGAGAGATAAATTAACCCGGAAATTGACATTCATCATTTTTGTGATTTCTGATCTGATGGCTAGTCCTAGCTACAAAACTGTTATGGTTTTTGCTGTTTGCTGTGTTTAAGTTTGTACCATTCACACTTGGATGATAAATACATTTTGTAATCTTAAAAGATTATTTGATAAAAGGAAATCTAGCAGTCTGCTTTGTAACAAGCTACTATTTGTATGCTTTGTCTTTATATTTACATTTCATTAGCTTATAGATGAAGTTGTATTGAGATCTCTTTCAATTTACACTTTTAAAGTATTGCTTTAAAAATGTAGCGAAAAGCACAGTGTTTTATGTGTGGTAACCAACACCATTATGTTGTTCTTATAAAGAAAAATTGCCAGGCTCATATGGTTTCCAACAATAGATCTCTGTTACTTTTGCTGTCTTGCTACGTAGTGTAAAAGTGTAGAATGTGCCACATGGATTTGCAATACAGCAGAATTGTCCTTTCTGGTTTTTCAAATGACAGCAGAATCATTCTGTTCATCAAAGCAGAACAGAATTTATTGCAATATGAATGACATAAATGAAAGTTAGAGGAGTAAAGATACAGCAGAGTCACATTTTCTTACAGGTTTGTGTCTCAGGTATGACTGACAAGCACAATGGAAGTTTTTACCATTATTGGTGCCTTCCTCTTCCTCTACTGTAGTTATTGGTGCCCAATAATTGAATGCTCCTGTTGCGATCTCTCTTTTGTTCAGGGAATGTGTTGCATTTGGAAGAAATCCCTGGAGAATCCCTGGAGGTATTTAAAAGATGGGTTGACATAGTGCTTAGTGACGTGGTTTACTGATGTTTTTTTATCAGAGTTAGGTTGATGGTTGGATTAGATGATCTTAAATTTCCTTTCCAACCTAGACAATTCTATGATTCTATGAAATATATTGACTCTTAGAATTATCCCTGACAAGAGATATTGTTAATAAAAACAAATAAATTACAGTAACCTGTAGATGCACAGTAATTAAAAAATGTAGTGCTATTAAGAAATACATCAAAAGTATCTCTTATGTTTGGAGAAGTTCACTATCCGTGAAGTGTTCTGACTCTACTCATCAACAGAAAGACTGGAAATCGAATAGAAACAATTATTGCATACATTCGTATTTTGGTATTGTGTAGAAAGTTATGCATTTTATATGGAGAGAAAATGCCTAGGCAAACTTCTAAACACAAGCTAGAATAAGGCAAGTAACTTATCACATGTTTAAGTTGTATGTGCGCTTAATTGTCTTGCTAAATAAGGCCAAGACCATTCATTAACAAAAAACAAGTATCATCCAATGAAGAGGGTATCTATGCATGTGAGAAATTGGTGCCATATTAAAGAAGTTACTGTACTTTTCCCATTAAGTCTTTGACTGTGTTGCTCTTACTCTCATAAAATATATAATATTAAATAACACCACCTCCCCAGTTACATTTTAGATATTAATTTATTCACTCAGCTATTTTAGCATTCATCCTTTTACATTTCAGAATATATTTTCTTATTTATTCAAAATTGATTTTTAAAAAATAAATAACACACATTTTGATGTTTCAATAACTTCTTTTTTTAATAGTGGGAAGGACATTTGTTCTGGTTTTGTCATTTCTGTAGTACTAGAAACTGGTTTCATAGAGTTATAAACAACTTAAAAGAGACTTAGAAAGGAAAAGGTTTGCAACCTTTGACAGGTTTGCAAAATGACAGATTTCTTTTAAGAAATCTCAATGACAGGGGGGCTGTGTCAAAGGCCTTACAGAAGTCCAGATAGATCACATCTATAGGTCGTCTCTCCATCATAGAAGGCCACTAGGTTAGTCAGCAGGACCTGCCCCTAGTAAAGCCGTGTTGGCTGTCCTAGATAATATAATAAGTCATTTTAGATAAGATTGTAAAGATATTTACAATATGCAAGGTGTTTAAGCATCTATTATAGAGCTGAAAACATTAGCCAAAACGTGTGTTTCTTTCTTATAAAAGCAGACTCATTGGAATTGCTTCCATGAGTCTGAGAAGCAGTTACAAGCGTTAGTCTCATACTCTCCATATTTTTGTTAAAATGTCTTGAACTTCTTCTGATGTCTATATGATACAGCTTTGGCAGCTTTGCTCCAAGTTGAGTCCAAAAGCGTGCAGCTGCCTGGCTTTCTGCATTTCAGTGCAAGCTGTTGATGCATATGGCCTGGACCATCCATCTTCTTGGGATATAAAAGAAAAAATTAAGTATAGAAGTGTAAGGACATTGTCTTAAATCAATCAGGATCTAGACAGAAAAAGCATAACAAAGAATAATAAAAGGAGTTGTTAAAGGAGCTTAGTTGACTCCTGAGTTATATAGAGCAGAAGCAAAACCAGTAGATATTCTGACATAGATTCAGGGAAGCTTAATATCAATGGCAAGTTCTATGCAGTGTAATAATGAGAGAGAAAAAAATAGCCTAAACCAAAAACCTGGTAAAATATGTAAAAAATACAAAGAATGCAGATATACTTCTGAAATCAAAGATAAAAAGGAAATATAAAGTATACAGAGAAATAATCTTTCTGCATTCTGCAAGACATTCTGAAATGACTGTCATGCATTGAATTCTCTCTCATAATAATCTAAGGCTTCATCTTCTCTTCTGGCCAAAGTGCCTCCTCAAGAATTGTCTGTGGCATCAAGTTAGTTAATCAGCCATTGATATTGTTTTTGTGTGCTATGTGTAGTTACTCTTTAAAGTTGAGGATAATTGGTAATTGTTGGGAACTCTGGAGTAGTGGTTATATTGACATATAGAGTTAGCTCAGCTTTCTTCTCTATGTGTTTGTACTTGATGATCTTCAGATCCTGGCTGGTCCCTAAATAGTTCACAAAGAAAAAAAAAATACATTTTGGCTTCTTTCTTTGTCAAAGAATTATTTCTTTGCACTCTTTGTGGGATTCTGAATCTATGGTGATGTTTTGCTCCATTAGAAAATTAGGCCAACGGGACTGAGAAAGAGCCTTGTATAGGTTGAGAAAGAAATATTATGAAGTCTAGTAGATATAACCAGCAACAGACTGCAAATGAATTTGTACTTGCATTTGATTTCCAAAGAAAAGGATGTGACAAATCACATGCATTCCCAGGGCAGGAAAAAAGGAAATGTTAAAATATATTAAAGTGGGCTCTAAATTCATATGTTAGCATATGTTTGCTTGGGGGAATAGAGAATGAGAGAATTTGACCTGGAAACTTAGAAACTTAATTCTGCATAAAAATAGGAAATACT
This sequence comes from Scolopax mira, assembly GCA_004320125.1. NCBI lineage: Eukaryota > Metazoa > Chordata > Aves > Charadriiformes > Scolopacidae > Scolopax > Scolopax mira. The sequence goes on along the minus strand of BJBW01005887.1, from coordinate 63,844 downwards.
AACACAGTCATAACAATTGATGCCAGATGTGCTAACACCTTGAGTTTCAATGCAGATTAGGAATTAAAGGTACTGAGCAATGTTGAAAACTGGGCTTGGTATTTTTACAGGACATTTTGTTACAATGGAAGCCCTGTCATCTGGACTTAGTGTCAAGAAACTTTGGCAACTATATTTTCATAAGTTGTCACCTGGTCTGACCGCAAATGGTGTTAAGTACATAAATTAATTTTTATGGCATGGATTATACACAGTTGTACAGGGGGATGTCTGGACTGCAACAGAAAAATGTTTCTATAGTTGTTGTAAACAGATCTGAACTAGCTTCATATTAGCTCAGGTGTCAAAAACAGTACAGCTACATTTGCTTAAGAACTTACCCATTTTCCAGAAGGTTTTAGTTATCTGAAACCACACTTTGTCCTTCCACATATGTAGTGTTATTAGCAGAATGATACTGTATAATAGAGTTAAATTCTTCTCTTCTAGTGTTTAATCCATGAAACTGGTGCATGACTGTGGGCATTCTGTGCAGAAATCTGAGCATTTTAGAGAATAAACTGAGACATTTAACATTAAATGATGGAGAAATGGAAGGTGGGAGATACTTCTTAAGAGATGTCTTCCAAGATTGGAGATGCTTTGAGGTCAAACTGTTTGGTTTGGGGTTTGAATGGGAAGTAACATCTGTATATCTCTGGAACATAATGATTGATACATTACAGATGCTGCCCTTTAAGGTTATGAAGATATATGTGAACAGAAATCTCTGAAGTTGTTGAAACTAGTGTAGCACATGGTTATTGTTAGCAAGAGATGGTACCTTCACTGCAGTCAGCAGTTGAAAGGCAGAGACCAGCAGCTTGTGAATATCAATAATAAAAGAGTAGTTCTTTGCTCTGCCATAGCCTCACATTTGTCTTTAGCAGGAGAAGACCATCACCAGTTGGTACGGTAGGTACTCATTGTCTCATCTAAAAAAACCTTGGTGAAGTAATAGTAAATGACCTGCAAATGTTTGTAGGCTTCACGTAATAACATAAATGAAACCAAACAAATATGTAAAAACTGCTTGAAAAAAATGTCTGGTGGAGAAGAGTAAGTTTATTTTGAAGTTGTTTTCTAAATGGAGATGGTAATATACACGCTATACAAGAGATGCAGGACTAAGTCTTCCTTTTTACCATGGCAATGGAAGATTGATCCAAGATACGTGGGGTGATTTGTTCATGTTAAAGGAGAAATGCATTTTTGGAAACACAGAGAGTGGGTGATCCTATCTCTATGCTGCACAGTATCTGTTTTGCCAGCTTCTTTCCAGGAGTTCCAATAATAATATGATAGACTGGACCATATCTTTCAAAAATGTCGGGAGGCTTAGTATAGAAGATAAAAGTCTCTAGAAATAGGTCAGTATCCTGGATGGGAATCCCTGATGTCAGGGATTAGGGAATTTAGGGAATTTCAGTAGTATTAGGGAATACTACTGAAAAAATGAGGGAATTTAATAAAACTAGTGATAATTGACTCCTTTGTATGCATGTTAAATACAAAAATAATAGTTAAAATTTCATATAGATTAGACTTTCTGCATAGAACTTGCTTGAAGAGGCTTATTTTTGGAAACGTACAAATTTTGTGCTTTTTTTTTATGTGATACTTCCTAATGACATTCCCTGTCTGCCCTGTATTCACTCTTTCCCTTCTCAAATCCCTTCCCAATGAAACACCTCAAAGGAGACCTTGATTTTAATTGAAAAAAACCTCTAGTTAATTGCCAAGTATATTAAAGTGGTGACACCTTTAAATAAAGAAAAATGCAAGAAGAAATTATGTCCATGGGGTTAAACAAATTACTATTGATCTCTGCTGTAAGAAATTAAAATTCTGACATAACCCCATTTGGGGTTTAAGTACATAATAGGGGTTTATTTGTCTTGAATAGAAGTGTTCTGGTCGACAAAAATTTGAAATCTCTAGATTTTCATGAAGTTGAAAGTAATGGTTGCTTCTTAACTGCGTTTGCTGAGAAAAATGCAAATTTCTTTGTTTTCATAAGTAACCAGGGTTGGGAATCTCTATCATTGTTCCATTTTTTGTTTTTATTCAGCCTGTGAGATTTCAGGAATTTGAAAAATTTGAACTGCAGCCACACTCTTCCAGCAGTATCATTACAGCGTCCACATCTGGATTCCAGACACTATTTATTTGTGCTTATTTTTTCAAAATTATATTTCTTTTCTGTGCAGTGCTGTTCACTGTCTAATTGTAGATAATTTATTAACCATATGGTATAAAATGATAACTTTGTTTTTCAGTAAAGCTGACTTTATTGATATGAAGCAGAGAGATATTCTGCTGTGACCATCAAAATATGTTTTATAAAATGAACATTTATCTCTCCTTCAGATTAGCGAGTTTAGGAACAGAACATGTTCCTGTTCCTGGTGTACAAGCTGTAAAAACCACAAAGTATCTTCAAATCCTTTTGCATTTCCAAAATGGGAATTTACAAAAGTTTTCACCTCCCTGTTGTCTTGAATATGGGGGTGGTTCACGCATTTGTGAGTGTGTGGCTGCAGCCACCAATCTTGCCTTGTACCATATCTATAAGCACAAAGCCCTTACTGGTAAACTAATTATAAAGGCAGGAATTTAAAGATATGATTTGACTATAGCAAATAGGATTTTGTTCTTCCAACAGAATAATTTGTGAAAAGTTCTTTAAAACTCAAATTTTGGAGGAGATCTGTAAACATATTTTGCTTTATGAGAGTCCCGGTCTGTGTCCTGTGGAGGTGTTTCACATCATGCCACTTTTCCTCAGTTTCTTTCTTTCTAAACAGCTAGGAAAATGTAATCATTTGTTTTGATTTCTCAATTGAATTATTTGTAGTGGGCAAATGGCAGCCTAAATTGTTGGTGCTATTATCTCTTTCTTGCTCTACAAGTCCTTCACCGATTTCTTCCTAAAGCATACTTTCCCCATCTCCGCTGTGGCCCTTCAAGTGCTGCTTTCTGCTTCCTCAGGCAGTCGTTTGTTAAACGCTACATTTAGATGACTTTGCGAGCCAAGCTCAATGGAATAGTTGGATTTCTTAATCTTAATTTCTTAATACTTGAATTTCTTAATCTGTTACACTTGTTTCCTTGTGTGCTGCTGATATGTTACTACACATCATTATCTCTTCGTGACACAAAAATATATCTCAATATACCTCTAAAGGCATATTTCTTGTCAGCACAAATGATACGATTGCCATGATTAGAAAGAACAAATTATATTTCAATAAGAAATGTTCGCACAGTGTCATTATTTACAGAATCATAGAATCATCTGGCCCAGAAGGGACCTTCAAAGGTCATCTAGGTTTTGAAGAAAAACTCTTAAAATGTCCCGTGAAAATATAAAATGCATTATTAATTCATAGCTAATGATGAAACTAATCTGCTGCCCTGCTATGGGGTGGGACAGGGCCCACCCCCTGTTCAGTGGGAGAAGCTCTAACTTATACCCGTTGCCGTGGCAACCAGGGCCAGCTGACTGGGCTGTTTACCCCAGGAAGGGGTTGCACCTGTGGGGAGGCCTGGGCAGGTCAGGTGACCCAAACTGACCAATGGGGTGTTCCACCCCATCTGCCATGTCAGTATCAAAGCTGAGGGACCAAAGGGGCTGGGTGGGTTTTTCTTCAATGGTTTGGTTGTTTTACTGAGTGATGTCTGAGGAGGACCTTGTTTGCCTTTAGCCCTCATCAGTATGTTCCGGAATCCAGTTCCCATTTGTCACAGAGTTAATCTGGAACTTTCCCAGTGCCTGCTGGTGACATCAACCTGGGAGGTTGATCTGATTTTGTATATGTTGTATGTATTTCTTTATTTCTTCTGTGTTTTATTCTTAATATTTCATTAAAGTAGCTTAGTTTTTTCTAAACTTGTAAATCCCTTTATGTTTTTTCTTCCCTTCCTCAGAGGAAGATGAGGGGAGAGCATCTGTTGTCTTGTCATTGTCCAACTCTGACCAAACCATAATATCTGCTAGAAAAGGGAATACGTGTATTTTAAGCTAGATGTTTGAAATATTAATTTCTTACTCGAAACATCTCATTGTGCTCACAGCAAAGCATCCATTGAGTATCACTAACCTTCACTTTTCCCATTGTTCTTCTTTATAGAATTATTAGATACAGTGGTTTTGAAATTTAAATATTGGATTTGGGGAATACATAGCTAGATACTGTTCTTAAAAGAGAAAGATCATGCTAAAACAGCTGTTGTTTAGAGTTCTGATCTCAAACTTAGAACCTAGAAATTTCCCAGGGTCAATAATCTTTATAAAGTAGTCAGACAGGAAATTAATTTGTGGAAAGGCAACTTAGAAATTGAATTTGCCGCAAAGAAGGATATTTAGATTGATGATAAGTTATGAAGTTACACAGTGATAAAATATTTTCTCATTTAAATAATCAGCAACTATCATAGAAATAATAATACTAATACAGTATTTTAATGTCATTTTACAATGTCTTATCAATTTTTTCTATTTCTGATTTACTGATTTTTTCCGTTTTTCCACGAATGTCAACAGTAAGACTTGACATCCAAATATTTATCAGATTTACACTCTCATCAAAGCAGTGTCTGCATACTACATTCAAATGTATTAGTAGTCATTGTCTTGTTTTGGTAAAATCAATTATTTGTTGTTACTGTAATTATTTTTATGGGTAAAGCATTGCACTGGAAAAGATTCAGAGAGGGCAATAGGGCTGATCAGAGGTGTGGTACAATCTCCATAAAAGGAACAGGTAAGTCAGTCAGCAGGAAACCTGCGGTCTAGGAAAGAAATGGCTGAGGAAACAGAACAGAGATCTGTTCCATCACAAGTGGTGTGAAAAGGGTGGATAGGGATCAACTTCTTGCTCTTTCCTTCCACACTTAATATAGAGGGCGTGGAAATTCATAATATAGTGTTTTGAAAATTCAGAATGAAGAAAAGGAGATGTCTGTTTCCAAAATTTATAATTAAGCTGTGAAATTCTTAATCACAGGTTGCTTAAATTTTACCTAATTCCTTATGGAGATTTGAACTATTCAGTATGATTGCATAGATTTGCAGCTTTGTGTGTCAGAGCAATATAAGAGATAAACACTAGTTGGTAACTTTTACAGTAAAAAAAAAAAAGAACCACCCATCTTGTTAGGAAGGAGAGAGGATTTGTATCCAAATAAGAGCACTCTTTTCTGTAACTGAGAATTGTTCCTAACTATTATAGCAGAAACACTTAAATCATGTTTTTAATGATATAAATTTCATGCCTGTGAGCATTTGCAGATCATAAGGTGGCAGGTACAGGCAATGCCATCACGTAATCCCAGTCTTTAGCTTCTACATTTTTTCCATTATAAAGCTCCAACATCCATCATTTTATAGCCATATATTGTATGAATGACTCAGTTGTTGCTGCACCACAAGTGTTGCTGCACCACATCTGGATTGAATCTTGTTACCCAACATACAAGTCAGGCCGTTAGGATTTGCTTCTTTAGGGATAATTCTGACTCACCTTTCATAAATGTTCTGTGTAAAGGTCCACATTTTTAACCAAAACCAATGACCAAGTATGTACATCTTGTGTATATGATGGAAAGTCGTGCAGTGCTAGTGCTGCTGCTGTCAGAGGAGAATATTCACTTCTGCACTGAGCTGTGCTTATGGCTGAGAAGCTATTTCAGTTGTCTCACTGTACAGAGTAAGTTAAAAAAACAAAACAAACCAAAAACCCCCAAAACAAGACTGTGAGAAAATAAGTGTTTATGCTTTGCTTTTCTGCCATAGGAATTTGAACTTTTTGAGGAAGAAAATACAGCAGGGAGTACACGTAGGAGTTATGGAAGCCATGTTGTCACGGGTCTAGGGAAGGCAGGAGGAAACCAAAGAGATGAGGAATTAACTTGAAATGAAAGTTGAAAGTAAGTTGAAAATGTGTAGAGTAAACCCCATTGCACACTGCACATCTTGGTTATCCTTTGATTATATGAAGAACATTTATATTGTGGGAAAAGAAAACATATTCAGAGGACTTTATTAATACTGTGAAGGTAATTGCTGAAAGTTATAAAATGTCAAAAATAATGTTGACTGTACAGTGTTAATTAATTTATTATAGACTGTAACAGTTTATAAATGCTTATGTGATCACATTCTTTAAAAATAAGATCTTTGCTTATTTGTAACTCAGATGAAGCTCACTAAATGAGCAGCAATTTAGTATTTTATATTTTCATTGATGCTTGTGTGTGTCCTCAGGTCTCTCTTACACAGAATTAAAATTGTGCAAATAAGTTAGAAAATTATGTTATTTTCTTCATATGGTGTTCAATTCTTTGTAGCGTCTAAATGTTTTGCAAACATTTTTTGTCTTCACAACCTCTTCTGTTAGAAGAACCAGAGATGAATAGAGCAAACAGAGCTCTTTGATTTCCTTTGATTGCAAACATCATTTTGATGCTATTTGCAAAATAACGTAGGGGCAGAGTTAAAGTTATGAGCAATTCTGAACCTAACTTCGAAGGATATTTTAAATATGTATGTAGACAAACTCTGCCAGTAAAAACAAGATAATTGTATCTCACAGGCACTGAAATCTTGGCTTCAGCATGTGCTACATACCCCAGCTGAGAATGTAGTGATGAAGTCATCATATCTGAGGCCTAATTCTGAAGGGTGTGCAGTTTCTTCTACACATGGATAAAAAACATTCTGTTACTGGGTTTAGAATGTTTTTGTATTGCAGGTAACAGCCTGTAAAGCTAAGACTGAAATAAGAAAGGCACAGAAATCAATTCTTATAAATTATCAATTGTCCACTCTTACTAGTCCTAAGTTAAAGCATTTGCATCCTGCTATTTGTAAAATAAAATAAGCCCAAGAAGTAGTGCCTTGCTACAGCTGAACTGAGAGACATTAAAAATGAAGCTAGAGTGGGGGTACAGACAAAAAGTTCTAAAATCTGTGAAACAAATCTCAGATTTATAAGCTGTTTGTTTGCATCTGTTTAGGTAAGACTTATGAAAATCATACACAATCGCATACTTTTGGGTAATCAAAGAGCTAGTATTCACCAGCGATCACCATATGTTAGTGCCAGAGTTCCTGTTTTTCATGAGGAAAAAATAGTGATGTGTCAAAAAGCACCACTCTGATTACTATGGAATCTTTTTTAGAATAGTAAGCACTACCTAAGTATTTCCTTCTTTCCCCTATAGAGATAGAGTTTCCATTCCAGTAAATGACAAATTACACTGGCCTTAGGCCAAGATTAGCAGGCCTGGAAGATCAGCTTAGTGACAAATTTAAGGCATCTTACTGAGACTTTAAGCTGGACATCACAGAAGAGGAGAGATTCTCACTGAAGCTCAGGCTTTGCTTGAGCAGAAAAATGTTCTGCAAAGCTCACATCGTGGCACAAGTTGATGAAGAAATACCATTTTAGGTTTTTTGGTTTTTGAGTTAACAGATCGGCAGGGTCTTCAAGAGAAGGTTTCCACAAGCACAAATTATGAACTACCTTCTCCTCTTTGGAGGCCCATAAGTGAATATTTTCAAGTTTGAAAAAGATTCAGGCCAAAAGGTAATAAAGAGTGCAAAGGAGAAAAGGGTATTTTATAAATCAGGGGGGGCTTTTGTAGGAGTTTCATTGCAGAGAATACATGTGCATAGTATACCAAGTTATAACTGTCCACGAGAAACAAAGCTTTATGTGGGATTTTCTGATGCTATTTAAAATACATGCTTTAAAGTGCATTTTCCAAAACATTTGTGTTCATATGACCACACATCAGCAACTATGAAATTGAAGGTGAAAAATTCACAAACACATTGAGTTGGTCAAATTGTCCCTTTGTAGGAACATGTAGAAGAACTCATGTAGAAACTGGAATATCTTAATAGTAGCAATGATAATAATAATGACAATAATATTCCCTTACACCTCTTTATCACTGGACATCTGCAGGTCACCAAAATGGTTTGTAAATGGCTTTTGCAATTTCATAATGTGCGAGGCTATCTCTGCTCCATTTTATAAGTTGGGAAATGTCACTGAACAATTTGTGCTGTTGTTTTTCAAAGTGATTGGTTTTACAGGGTGTATGAAAAAGCTAATGCCTGAGTTACAAAGGTTCTGGAATTGAAGTCAGTAGGATCCGCAGGTGCTTATTTTCTAAAAATGGGGACAGAATTTGTGGTCAACAGGAGTCACAGCAGGAATTACCTGGCACTACAGCCACAATTAACTGGCCTGAGTTCCATAGAGCAAACCAGAACCCAGAGCTCCCAAGTGACAGTCCTGAGCTTCTTGTGCCTTCCTTTCCAAGAATGCAGTGTAATTTATACAAATACAGTTTGTTCATCTTTGCAAGAAATAATAAAAAAAGTTAATATACACAAAAATGTGCATTTGCAGAGAGTAGAAGAATAAATGTATTTGGGGCTGGTCCTTTAAGCACAAACCTTTAGGTTCTGTCTTGTGCTCAATTTATAGAACCCAAATTCAACATATTTTAATTTATACAGTGAACATGAATGAATGTTAGTCTAGTGAACACATAGCATAACGTATGAACAATGCTTCTTAATGCATCTCTTCTTCTGTTGATGTTCACAGCCCATGGCTCAATGACTTCACTCTGAATAAAGAGTACGTAGGAAAGTGAACTGCCTGCAGTGGATCAAAGGATTAATGTAAATGCATTGTGAATTGAGAAAAATAGAGTAGGTGTGTCACCTAAGCATGACTGGTTTGTTTGTCACTCTGTCAGGAGTTCTGCAAGGGCAAAAAATACCTGGAACACTGTCGTGTCTCTTACTGCCCTCAGCTGATGGCCAAAGCTGTGAAAGCAATGGTGTGTCACTGCCAGGCACTGACATCTGTCACCAAAGCAGGTTCCCAAAGGTATGTGAAAGAAATGCTTTTTTCCATAATTACAGTGATAATCAAAGCTGGTGTGGAGATCTTCCCAAAGGACTTGTTAGTTTTGCAAACAGTCTTCTCTGCCGAGCTTTCCACTACACCTTATAGACTAACACAGAAAAAAGCCAACAACCCAACCCCAAAACCCCTACAAAATGGCAGTAGATACTTTTAGGCTGGAAAACCAGGAGAGTTTCTGATTATCAGACCAGTGAACTGTAAAATAGCATGCTAAGAAAGGAGACGGGGGCAAAGTATTAAGGAGTATTAAGTGTTAGGATGGCTCTTGATAAAGGAATGAACCGGGTTGTTTTTTGTAGTTCCTGCAAATGGGAACAAGAAGTAAATTCAATGACCTAGTAATCCCCTTCCAGCACTTTGTTCCTAGATGGTATCTTTTCTTTAAAAGGTTATAAAGCCAATCTGTTAACTACTAATACCCTACTATTTTCAGAAAAGAACATCAAGACTCTTTCAAATAAACCTACACACAAGTTTACAAGTCTTTTTTTGACTTGAGTCCAGTTTGCAACTCCATAAAATGAGATGGGTACACCTCTGGTTGTTAAAACTAATGGGTCTTTCAAATACTTTGGCCACCTCTGGTGTAAATTGAGGGGATCCAGCTGCATAGTAAGGAAATATTTTCCACTCAGAGACAGTTTAAGAATGGTCAGATTAAAATAAGGATGAACATGATCCAAAGGATATATGTTAATATGTCTGACAGTCATGTCCTGCTATACTATATAAGCAAAAAAGAATTAAAATTATTATTGAGTTCAGTCAACAACTTTGGTTTATTTCAATAGGAATATTAGTCTCTTTATTAATATTTAATCTATTTAGTAATCTATTACAGATCTAATATTAAACATATTGCTAAATCTGGAATAAGCAAAGCATGGAATAATCTCTATATTCCAGGAAGACTGTATTATGAGATAGTGTGCTGCTTTGTGTTCCCAAGGTCCCTGCTTTATCTCACCTACTCTTTCCACCACCCCACTCTGATGATTTTAATCAAGTCTCTTTTAAAGGTCTTTACCGTGTCCCTTCTTGATTTTTGGTCCTGACTGAGTAAGGTAATTAAAGTATGTACATAATTTATTCTTGACTGTTTCCACTGAAGTCAGTGGAGCAATTAAGTACCTTACGTGACTGCTTATGTACCTTAAGGACTCTCTCTCGTGTGTTTCCCAAATGCAAACTCCAGCATTAAAGACAATGAATATCAGTTTAGAAAAGTGGAATTGTGAGGTGAAACCAAGAGCTCTACTTCCGAGCTAAAGAAAAACAACTATATGTTTGAAAGGTCTTGGTGTGAGATGCTTCTTTGAGAACTGAGATACTAAATGGATATAACCAACCTAATAGTTTAGTCAGGATAAAGGCTCATATGTGCTACATGCAAAACTATGAGGTTGGGAAAATTAAACCATTCTGATTAGGTGAAAAAAATCCCACAATGCTTTAGTCTGTACAGGAATCACAATTAACTAAGGTCTAATGTGCTCCTGATATTTAAGTGATACTTTCTGTAAAGCTTCTTGAAGAGATTCAGAATTCTGATGTGCCAGAAATTTTATTTCCATGAAGTGTTCTAAAGCATAGTTATTCCCCGATGTGTTTTTTTCTTTTGACTATTCAATACTCTTCTAACTTCTGTGTGTCTTGTCGCTTCATTTACAGATGGCAGATACCTGTATCCAAAACTTGGCTGCAGCTTGCCATTGTCTCCACTTCCTGGGTGTCTCGGGTTGTGTTCATCTTCCTGACAAAGCACTGAAATATTACCAAGTAAGAGGATATTTCCTAATCTTAATTCAGAGGGGACTATAAACCCAAAACCACGAGGTTTTTTTCTTTATTAGCACCATGGTGCCATGCCAGGTATCTGGCTTGAACCATCTCCCTGCTTCATCTACAGGGTGCCCACACTGCTGCCTCAGGATTCCTGTGGCCTGGTGTGTGGCCTGGTGTGACAGTCCTATCCAACTGTCAGCCAGAAGTGAAGGGAAACAGGCACCCCATCTGTCTTTATGGCAGACAATGTCCTCTTAGGGAAGTTCCTACAGACACAGGACCTCATCTCAAGGGCACATGGGACCGTGAAGGAGAAAAACAGACTGGGCCTAATGCTCGCAGCCATGGCATGATGTACTTGAGCTCACTCTGAGGATTTGTGGGAGCCCGTTTCCCAGTGACCACATGTCAGTATGTGGCAGAAGCAGATTTGACAATTGATGTGGGCCTGTGCTCAAAACCCAGCATTTGAAGGTATCAGCATACTTTCATGAAGTACAAATGAAACATAATTGTTTTGTATCTACAACTGGAAAAAGCTGGCCATCTGCTTATGTCACAATGAAATCCAGCTCTCCTGCTGGCGTAAATGGACCCAGGCTCTTGATTCCCCACACTATTTAAAAGCCAGTCAGTTCCGGTCAGTTTAGACATGATTTTTCAGCTGTGAGTCTCCAAGATGCAGATCTAACGTCCATCACCCTTCTCTGGGCATTAAGAGCATCGCAGACCGGGTGCTGTACACCCAGAACTGCACAGTGGCCAGACACACCACAGGGACTGAAAGTATTTTGGAAAAACTAAAGTTTAAGCATGGCTGATATATCTGACTATATAACTTAATCAAACTTTGTGACTTCAGTAAGAGTAAAAAATATAGAATGCTATATTATATGGAAAGTATTGACCCTAGGAGAGCTCTAACCACTGTAGATAACACACACTGTGCTAAATCATTCCAAGGTTTAATAGTCACTGTAGAGACCACAAGACCAATGCAGATGCTTAATAACTTTGAAGATATTTCCAGTGTGCTTCATGCTTTCCAAACCTTCCTTGGTTTCTTTCCCTCTAACTGTCTCACCACAAACAATTCTGCTGTCATTACTTTTATTTTCTTTACTTCTCTCTGACTTGGTTTTCTTAATGTCATCTCAGAACTTTCATCTCAAAACCTCTACTTTCTATTAAATACTTGTTAGATACAGAAAGTGTTTTGAAGGATTAATATGCATGAGTATGAATTGAAAAAATTATTCTAAATTAATGACACTGTTCATTCTGAAAAAAAGATACTGCAAATATGATAATTTCCTCATAATATTCTGATTTACAGTTTTTCTCATATTAAGCCCCAATGGGTTCACCCCCAGATTACTGTTGTTGACTTGCTTTTTCTGTGACTTCATATCTCTGTTCAGAGCTCTAAACAGTGTGTCATCCCGTTTGGGCTGTGGTTCCTTGTACATCTCCCTGTAGAAGTGAGATGTAGTAGAGACAGAAATTTGGGTTCAGTTCCAATTTATGTTGGGTGAACCACGATCAAAGAGCTGACCTGACTTCTCAGAAGACCATTTGTGTTATTGTAGCCTTTGTAGGATGACCCAAGATTACGCCTCTTCCTCAGAGTCCCTTATGTTATGGGTTCTCCAAACATCTTGATTAAACTCTTCTGACTCAGCCAAGGAATTTCCCAACCAGTTACTTTTACTGTAAAAAAAAATGCCCTGGAGAGTTGGAGATCTTTACAAAACAAAAAGCAACCACGAGACACACATCTCCACCCAGTGTTATCTTTGCCCTTTATCTGTTCTTTAGAACTAGGCAAACTTTGCCAATTTTACTTTCTTGAGCCTGGCTTTCTGGTGTGAGATGGTGGATGGTTCTGTTCTTTGCCAGCCTCAGGCCCTTTGCACCGTATGTTCAATGGCAGGAAACTCTTACCCTGTGCCATTTGACTCTGGGACAAAACCAATCGGGTCAATCAATCACATAGAACAATTCAGCACTGAAGATTTTTTGCTTGTCCCTTCCGACAGGTTTGAAGAGCCTCCCTAGACCTATCCAGGCTGCAGAATAGACTGACCACGGCAAGATCAGAGTGACTTTTTAGTGCAGACTCTAAAATTGTCTTTAGATAGAATGATATTCAGAAAATACAGGACTTCACAGCTAGGTTAAGGTATATTCCACATCCTGTATGAATGCAGAGGAAAAGGCTGTTTTCGGGTGTAATTCACATTCTGTGGGTGTGAAACGTACATTTCAGAGACATTTCCTTAAGGAAATTTAAAGAGAGAAGATGACATCTATGTACAAATCAGATTAATCTGGAAAACTAAACATGCTAGTGGCTTAGGTTTCTAAATAAGCAATAGAAGAAATATGGTTTTACTTTAAAGTTGCCCTACAAAATCTGTAAATCATATATATTTCATTTTGCCAAAGGAATTCCCCATTCTTTATAACTAAACACTAGCCAGTCCTAGCACACAGCTCTTAATAGCCTGAGCCTTGCAAATATTGAGGCATATCTCTTGTATTGTGTCACATTCTTTTTCAAAGTTGTATTTTTACCATTTTGTTAGATTAAAATAGAAAACATATGGAGCCACAAAGTTCAAGTTTCAGTCCAATGCAGCTTCATAGGAAACACTTACGAGCATATAAATTGTCCATTCTTTCCAGTATCAGGTAGCATTTGAGATTATATTTGCCAACACACCAGCCTGGTTTCAGGTTTATTAAATGCTAGAAGGAAAAAAAAGTCTATGGCCTGATACCCTGCTGCGTATTCCTGTTCCCAGGGGTAACAGCCTTTTAATTAATGCTGTTTCTAAATGCCATAAAGAATCATGGATAATCTACCTGTGGGAGTGACTGATGCTGGTACAATTGCTATCTTCTAGAGGACACAAAAGCTAATTATCTATTTTTTAAAATGTGGTTTCTGCAGGAAAAGGGTGCATTAATTGTGATTCACTTGGGACTAATCCCAGAAGAAATACCACACTGTCATCTTCAGAGATGCACTTTTCTTCCCCGTGAAAGATTCTCCTTAAACTTCAAAGCACAAATACCCTTTAAATTCAGCTGCAGGGCTGAGGAAGGTGTGGCTCTCTAGTGTCATTTCTGGGTGCAAAATGCCTTGGCCTTGAGAAGCCCTCACTGGCCAGCCCCATGCTCTCACCAAAACACAGCTTGGCTGGAACAGCTTGGTTCCACCAAAAGCTGTTCTTTGAGAGCAAAATTAAATGCTTCCTTCTTTTTTCTCTGCACTGATACAAAAACAGTAACAATTCTTGTAAACTCATCACTACTCTGCTAACAAGTGACTCATCAACAAATACTATTGCAATTTTTGTGTTTTGAATGGAAATGACATTAGGCCTTAATAGCTACAACACATTTGACATTTGGAGAACATTCTGATTTTTGTTTTGGATTTTTGTTGTTGTGTTTTCTGATGGCTGCTGTTGGTTAGAAAGGAGATTGCAAGAACTCTGTTTTCTTGGAAAGACAGGATTTCTTAGGTATTATCCAAATAGTCACATCTCAAGGCAGGAAGGATTTGGGAGTCAAGACACATGTAATGGGAAATGAACACAGCCTACGCATGATTTGGTAAAGGACTAATAATTACTCTTAAACTTCCTCTTGAAGAAGCAACAAAAATACCACAGTTCTGTCTTCTCCCTGACTGTAAATCGCTCTTCGGAAGTGACGGCGGGTCCTGCAGTGCCATGTCTCAGCAATCCTGTGCTCTGAACTGGATGCCACGAGGAGACACAACTCCTGCTGCTGACATGGACCGCAGAATACTTCAGATTTTATGGAGTCTTACCGTTTTTTCTAGCCTGGAGCCCACTTGCAGGGTTCTCTCTGCTTTTCCTATTAGCTGCCTGCTTCCACTTCCCTCTTCTGCTTAATTTCTCCTGTATTTGCACTATAAACAGTTCTCCCATGTTTAAATTTGTCTTTTCCATTACTTTTTACTCCATTGGTTTTTTTGTAACCTTGCTTTTTACTCTTATTTTTTGTAACCTCATCTCGAAGAGTCTTTTCCAAAAGCTCTGCTTTTTATTATGATGCTCCCAGTCAAACGGTTCTGACTTTTGGAATGGCTTGGGATTCAGCCTGTGATGCAGAACTGTATTTCCCAGACACCCCCTCTTAGTAGAAGGGATTGAAACTTTGGGTAAGGATTCAATTAGATCGTCCAGTGCTGCTCAAACCACGTGTTTGGGCCAGTATTTTTGTCTGACTTATACCAAGAGATATTTGCTTTGCAAAAGATGTAATTATTTGCTGAAATGCAAATGCAAATTATTTGCTGCAATTCATCAATGTGCTTGTTTAAGACACTATGTAAATAAATAAGCAGGCTCTATCATAGTACAGTATATCTGAAATAAATGACTTATTTTGCCATGTGTTGGTGATTAATGAATGGCTGTTTCTGGCAAACTAATCAACTGTAGCTCCAGGCATGGGACAGCCTGAGTTTCAAAAAAAAAAAAAAATAGTAACAGCTCCCCTTATATGAGCTTCATACAGCCGCCATACATTGCACTTTCCATGAAAAACAGGAATTTGGACTTGGATGAGTTGATTTCTATTTTATAGCTTAGAGCTTATAGCTCATATAAATTGCGCACACATTCCTCAATGGCACAGGCCTCCCTAATATAAAAACAGACACAGCCTTGTGCTCGTGGGGTCGGTACAGTCTGTCAGTGTTAGCGCCGCTGAAAAACACACCCCGCGGTGCTTGCAGGGACCCCTCCCTGCTTCACTAATTTTGCCCCTTTTGTACCCCTCCTGCGTCCCCTTTCCTGCTGTGGGGGTGCAAGCCTTACAGTTCTGCCTCTTCTGTAGCCATTTCAGCATTTTCACTTTGGGGGAAAAAAACCCCAACTGACAAGCCATACCAGATGGCAGATAAGAGACCGCTTTAATTTGGGTCTTTGTCTGGATGCCGTACCTTGCGCTGTTACAGAGCGCAAGGAGGCTGGCGGGCAGGGAGAGAGGCTCCCTCACCACAATGAATCTCCTGCAGGGGACAGGGGAGACGTGGAGCTGGCTCTTCCCCAAGAGCAGATGAGCAGGCTCAGCCCGGGGGGGGCTCTCTGGAGTGGAGGAGCCGGGGTGGGCCGGCAGCCAAGGCACAGAAAGAACTGATGGAAAGAGAGAGAAGCTCGAAAGACTGAAAGTGTTGGGTTGAGTTTCTTCAGCTCAGGAGGCAATGAAAGGCTGATGCTGCCTGGAGAGGAGAGAGTTGCTCTCCAACTTCTTTATAGGGCGTCTCACTCAGCAGGCCTCATTTTCTCCTGTTTCTGTATCATTTTGCTCTAGTTCATTGTTCCTGTGTTTGGGGCCACAAAACGCCAAGGGAGCTCAGAGGGGCCATGGGTGGTTTTGGACACCGTATGCCATTCTCCTCTGGTCCATCTATCACAGAAGCTGTGAAAGGCAGCCTTGGGGGGAGCTTGGGGCCAGTGGGGCTCTGCAGCGCTGCCCCTGCCTCTTCCACTCAGTTTCAGAAACACCACACTTTCTTACACAGAAGCGGGTGAGAGAAGATCTCTACAAGCGGGGTGCTCAGCCCCACGGCAAGCAGAAGGTGTACCAGGAAAGGGTAAAGACACTTGGAGGTGTCCAGGGACTGGTCAAACAAAAAAACTGAAGACAGGGACCCGCACAGTTACTACAGCCTCCTATATAGCTATAACCCACCCCCCCACACACACACCCTAGAGACACTGGGCTATCTTTTGTTGTAACTGGTTTATTTGTCTTGCTTGGTGTTCTGTTTCCTTCCCAAGACAGTGCTGTTACTCCAATGGCATCACCCCTCTGTCCCAAAGAGCTGTTCTTCAGGCTCCCCAGCCTGGAGAGGCGCTGACACGCTCCAGCAAGGCCATTAAAGGGCTGGAGCACGTGAGGTGCAACGAGAGCCAAGAACTGGGTTGCTCAGTCTCAAGAAGACGAGGCTCGGGCTGGAGAAGACCTTACAGCTGTCTGTAACTGATCAGAGGATGCAGAAGACACATGCAGACTATTCTCCAAGGTGCACTGATAGGACAAGTTCTGATAACATACAAGGAAAGTATTCTTTAAATTGGAAGGCTGGTCAAACACGTGAGCAGGATCTCAGAGAGGAGGCTGTGCAGGCTTCATCCCTAAAGATATTCAGAGATCAGCTGGCAAAGCCAAGACCCACCTGCTCCAGTTGGATCCATGTAGAACAGGACCAGGACTAAATGATCTCCTGAGGCCCCTTCCAACCTAATTTAGTCTATAAATCTGTAACCCAAGGAACTATCTTACTTTCTAGTTTCCACAGTATCGATTAGAACATTGAAAGCTTCAGCTGAAACAAGGAGCTTGTTCAACAAACTTAGCTTTTAATATTCTTTTTAGAAACAGCCTCTGCAATTTCTTATTTTACTCGTGTGATTTTATTTTGTTTTTACTCTTGTTGCAGCCAAGCTCTCTTGAAATATGCAGCCAAATTGGAAAAATAAGAACACGATGATGCTGACCCTCCTTCTTGGCTTGGATGTGACTGGGATGGTAACATAGTCACCTTCACCCAAAAAACACACATCAGAGCCTGAATAAATAAATTCTTTAAAATGAAAGATGAAGAAATGGCACATCTTCCACCGTTTAAGGGTTTTTCACTAGAACATGAAAAGTACACTATATGTTTTTTTTTTTTAAATTAATCATGCTTTAATAAAAGGTGGTTTGTTGGATTAGTATGGAATCAATGCAAACCCTTCTGGGGGGAGCACGTGCCTTCAAGCGGGAACACCACTGTGAACCGACAGATGAAGCTGTCTTCATCTTCCAGGGAGGGGAAGTTTCTGTAGCCCCATGCAGAGTCAGCAATAAATGAGTCTGCGTGCGTTTGGGGTTCTTATTTGCCATGAAGGTCCTCTCCAGGACATAAACACTCTGACTCCCCACAGAACTTCATACTCGACGCGGCTGCTTCTCATCAAGTACAGTGTTCTTAAGCAATGAAGAACAGTGAAAAGGTAGTGACGACTGATTCCCTAATAAACAAGGGTACATGCACGTTTAGGCACAGTTCTCTGCTTCTCAGCAGCCACTGGTGCATCCATCTAATGCTCATAAAAACCTCAGGTCTCTCAGTGAGCTGCTGTTTCCGTGTGCTGAGCTGCAGGCTGGCTGGCAGCATCAGGAGAATCAAATGAAAAGGAGAACAGATGAGAAAAGTGTTAAAGGATAAACCTTCTCCAGTTAAAAGGACATGTCTTCTCATCAAATGGACAAAAAAAAATGAGCACATCCAGCATTTGCCATTCAAATCCTAATTACTGATTACCCACTAATCTTTCCTTGTCTAGAGGAAAATAGAAAGTTTCACCTCATTACTCACATGTCTTGTTCTGCTGTAATGTCTTCAGGGAAACTCCCAAAGATTTATCTTTCTTCAGCTCATTCTTGACCTTTATGTTAAAGTTCTAGTTGGTCTCAACATTTATTAGCTTGGAAAGAACATAATCAGGGTAGCTTTAGTGGGAGCGCAGTTTTCCTGATGGCTTATTTAAACTTCTTTAAGCAAATAACTACCAATCCTGCTGTTTAATTCCAGCTGGGTTCAGACTATGAATGCCTTAGCTTGCTTATAAGGAAGAAATAACGTGCTCTCCCTTGCAGTCCCAAAAAGCACCACCTTATTCACAGAGGCTGGCTTTGCAGTTCAGGTGAATAATGGAACCATTAAATTTACTCAATTTTGTGAAGTGTCTACTACACTCTTTTTATTTTCAGTGCAGGATGAATTTAGAGGTGCTTTCTTTCCCCTTGCCTGCAGCACTGCACACCAATCATTAATTTCAAACATTTTTCAGGTAATCTAACCATTGCACATTTATTAATTTTGTATCTTTTAAAACTAGCATAATAAAAATTACTAATAACTACTAATAACATTTCTTTTAGTAATAATATTAGCAATGCTTTATCTATTAGCATTTATATTAAAAATACATATAATTTGCCATACACATCAGTGCCCACCTCATCCCAACAAACAGTACACACAACAGGAAACAGAACACGGTGCTTTAACTACCCTGAATTATAGTAAATATGCCCTTGACCATTGAAGTCCATTAGCCAGGGGCAATTATACCTTTTGGGGAAGGCTGTGGGAAAGAAGATGTTAATTTCAAAATATACCATTATGATCTAAAGTACACACACAACTTAAAGCCTGAGCTGACACTGAATTCCTCATTGCTACTCTCCATTCTCTCAGTTGGCAGGAATGCCAATGTTTTAGTTTTAAAACACAAATATCAGTACTTCATTTATAGGGTGCCACATATACGTAGGGAAAGGCTTTTAAAAGCTCTATTTACTTTCCTGTGTGTGTTTGTATTAAGGTAACATAAAATTCTCCACAAAAATCATGTATGTCCTTGTGCAGGGCATAAATGCTTCCCTCGCCTCCCTCCTCTGCCCTGCTGCCTCAAAGAGCCTGCAGTCCCCTATTGCAAACTTGACAGAGGATACCAAATAAAAAGATTCTAGCTCTCATTTATCAGGCAAATACTTCCATTTGTTGGCAGTTTTTACTTTAGGGGAGTGCTCCTGTTCCTCCTTGAAATCAGCCAACTCTGTTGCACTTTTGAGTATTTATTTTAGAAGCTTTTCTTTGCAGACAGAGTGGCAGACACAGCTAGAGCTCTTATTTCTACCCACAAATAAGTGTCAGGATGACACAGAGCAAGCTTTGTCATTTCATAAAAGTAGTTCAAAACACACAGTACCCATAAGACAGGATCTGCTCACGGGACACACATGAGAAGACCAAATAAGAACTACACTTCTGGAAGTGGTTTTATCCTTTCCATGGTACAAATAAATTGGTTGAAAAAAATTCTCTCCACTTTGCATAAGCTAGCAGAGTTCCCACAGTACTAAGACATTCAATTAAAAATTATAAAATAGTTTGCAGAGTAAATGTTTGTATTCTCAAGTACCAGATATTTTTTATTTTTAAATGATGACCTCCAAACTTTTGTTTGAAAGTTACCAGCTTTATAACTTGACATGTCAGTTTAACAAATTCTGAATATGTAAGAACTTGTCATACCTAAAAGGCACTAAAAGTAAACCAGACCTGTGAAGCATCAGCCACTGTCATGGGCAAATCTTGGGTTAAAACACCCTCATTTTTAATCTTTTTCTTTCTTATATTAAGAATATGCATCCAAAAAGTCTCATAGTTTTACAGAATGTTCCTTTACAATTTCTTGATTTAATCTCTTGGGGCCATTTCACCTTTAAGAACTCTTCAGCTTGACAGACTGGATCCAGCTTTGGCTTTTAAGATACACTTTGCCATTTTGTGTGTCAGCCTTAATCCATTTGTCTGTTTCATTCTTTTGATTCATGTGACCTGGAAAAGAGAGTTATTAGTTTAATTTGACACACAGTAAATACATTATCTTCACATTGCTGCCTTTTTTTTTTCATTGGTAGAATTTGGTAAAATTTATGTGTTTAACATGGGCTTCTACCACTTCATTCATGATACAGGGTTTTTTGCATTACACTGATTTCCCATAATGTGTTATCACAATAAAGTTATGGGTTTTTTATTGCGTAGTACCAGAGGTTTTATTATGGGCTATGAAGTATGTCTACATTAAACACTAATCTGGCTAAGGAATTTGAAAATTTTTCATCTTTACTGTAAGCATGAAAGAGAGAAATGAGCAGGAGCCGATTTTCTAGGCGACCAGACACACGCTGCTATTACTGCTTTCTTAGGATAATGGGTTGAAAAAACCCCACCCAGCAATGTCTGTCTGTCTGTCTTCTTACATGTTTCACATAAACGTAACAATCCTGGGCCTGCTCTGAAAAGCTCACTGTTCAACAAACAAAGGAGAAAGTTCAACTTACCCTCCTTTTACAATTAAGAAACTGATGCCAGGAGAGAGTAAGTGACCTTCCAAATTTGGACAGATGATTTATGACCAAATTGGGAATTAAACTGGGATCTTTTAGGTCCCAAATCAGTGCCTTTATCACAAGATCAGCCTACACTTTGGGTTATCTTTACAAAACATCTCTTATTATTACTTTAGCGTTTGTGTGACTGAGCGAGTTCTAAGTTTAGAACTAATTTGAGCCTGGAATAGCACGAGCTATGGCAGGGAAGCAGACTCTGAAGAAACTTTGCAAACATGCTCTGCTCTGTCCTGGAGCACAGCTGAAGTTAAATTTTGGCCACGTCAAAACCAGTGGCGAAACTCCAACTGACATCACTGCATCTCTTTCCACAACTCGAGCCTACGTGCCAGAGCTTTTCAATAGCGTTTCAGCACTTTGGTGCTTCAAAGTGAGATTAATTTAAGGTTCTGGGCCAGAGCCACATCAATTCTGCAGCAGGTTGAGGTATTGTTTAAAGTATAGGATTGTCAGATGGTCCATCCAATGTTGATGGAGCTCTCCCACTGAAGAGGTGTTTCAGTGTCCTTAGTTATCACACTACAACATGCCTTTAGGGACCTACACGTGGATGTCCTAGGACAACTTCTCCACTGCTGATTGCCCCAGGCAGCAGCAGTCCCCATCACACCCAGTCTCGATACAATTCCTGCTGCGAGGCAGAATCCACAGTTCAGCTCCCCACCTAGTTACGGACTTAAACCTATGATGAAGATCACAAAGTTGGGCAAACATATTGTACATGACATCTGTTAAAATCTGAAACTTCGATTCCTCAGAGAGCTTTCCTGACTCATCGATTTGCAGTAGTATTGTATCAGATAATAGATTTTGTTTTCATTTCTGATATATATCTAAAAAAGTCTTGCTAAAAAGTTAAAGAAGAGTTTTGAAGGAACCCAGAAACAAATTAACATGAGCTGTTTTAAAGCTCAGTTGTTGTCTGAGCTCTGTTTCTCATTTTGCATTTGCTATGTGAACTTGGAAAAATGTTTTGTTCCTTATGCTTCTTTTGGAGATTTGCCTGAGAAGGGAAAGCAGAAAATATCAAACTGCCACAGGAAAGTGAGTGTCAAGTTCCACTCCCTCGGGATGAAACTCTTCAAACTATTTTAAGGTTATTCAGTTTATCACCAGTAGCAGGTTCAAATCAAGCTTAAGATATTTAAATAGCTTTGTGTACGAGGCGCTAATCAAGCAACAAGGTTTAGTTGGAGACCTTTCGATGGCTGTTTGGTCTTAACTGTACTCACTGCCTGTACTCTGAGGGAATGCAAGTGGATTGTGAGGATGACTGCTTTTGTTGTCATTAAGACAACAGCATGAGCTCAAGAGAAGATGCTCCGTGGACACCTTTTCAATTTAACACCAAGGAAAAAGGGACTTTTTAACCACGTGCAGTCTCTAAAAGCAGAGAACACCATTGCAGAACTTAACACAGCCAAGTACTGACTGTTTATTCACTTCTCTTTCTGGAGACTGGAGAAGTTAGAGAGCTCTGTTTTCTTATCATAAAAGCCTCCAAGAGGACTGTCTTTTAAAAGCTTCTCACTGGAATTGTTAGGGCTGTGTCACATCTCAAAAAGGCTGTGAACAGCTTGGGCTAAATCCAAGCTGAAACCAATAAAAATGAGATGCTGAGGACAGCATCTCATCTAGTGTGTTTTATAAAAATTGGATGAACTTTCTATTTGACTTGAAGGAATGTAATCTTTTCCAGATACAACCTGGATCTTTGTTTGTTTTTCTAAGATACTGCTTAAGAATCAAGGCTTCACAGAGGGACATTGTTTAGAGGGACACTGTAAAACAAAGCTCTTCCCACTCAATTCTAGTGGCAGAGAGTCAATAAAAATTGCTTCTAGGAGAGAAAGAAGGATTTGAAGAAGTGCCTCGAGAACAGATAAAACAGGGTGGGACTCAGCAGTGAATAGTGTTCCTTCTGGGTCCAGACCTGCAACGCTGAATGCAGCAGCCCCGAGTCAGGTGCCTCGAGGGAGAAGGAGCCCTGGGCTTGGGCAGCTGCTCAGTTTCAGAAAAGACTGAAGTTTCATCAGACTGACATAACATGAGCTCTTTCAGTTATTTCCCTTTTAAAGGCAAGTTACTCGCCTCACGCTACTCACTGCCCCTTCAGCCATGTTTGTATTTAACCCTGGAACTCCAGGCAGCTAAAACCACAGACATTATCTCTAGAGTAACCAGTACAGAATGTGTGATAACAGCAGTGGATGAACACACCCACACAGCCTTGCACGCTGGCTTTCAAGCAACCCTACAAAGAATAAGTCCACAGCACTTTCTGGGCCACTCCCCCAGTACTGAAGGAGGAGCTCTTAACTGACCAGTGAGAAGTAAGCTATTCCTGGAGGTAGGAAACCCAAAAAAGGCATCTTTTTCAAGGGAATCTGTTAATTAGGCTGACTCTCCCCAGAGGTACATGAGGAGAAAGGTCATCTATGGAGTTCCTAGTAATTAAAAAATAAGGTAGAGGCAACATCTACCTGGAAACTCTCACAGGAGAAAAGGGGTTAGAGATTCCTCTCCATCCCCAAGGCAGACATCTGAGGGAAGGCATAAGTTAGCATGAAAGACAGAGCCAAACTATGTGTGTGGATGGTCACCAGAAGGCACGGATCAGAGGAGCCACTGTTCAGATACAGCTCAGCAAAGCTTAGTGCTGTAGATGGGGTGGGGTTAGTATCAGAAGTTAAAAATCCTGTTAAGTGCTAAAACTATTGTCATGCTGGATGAAATAGGGAGGAAGAATGTCTTGACTTAGTTAAGGGAGGTGATTTTGCCCCTCTACTCTGGTGAGACCCCACCTGCAGACCCCAGTTGTGCAGCCAGCTCTGGAGGCCCCAATATAAGGAGGACATGGACATGTTGGAACGAGTTTAGAGGAGGGCCATGAAGATGCTCAGAGGGCTGGAACACCTCTCCTATGAAGACAGGCTAAGAGAGTTGGGGTTGTTCAGCCTGCAGAAGAAAAAGCTCCAGGGAGACCGTGTAACAGCCTTCCAGGACCTAAGGGGGGCCTACAGGAGAGATGGGGAGGGACTCTTTATCAGGGAGTGTAGGATAGGATGAGCAGTAATGGTTTTAAACTGAAAGAGGGGAAGACTTAGGTTAAATATTAGGAAGAAATTCTTTACAGTGAGGGTGGTGAGACACTGGAACAGGTTGCCCAGAGAAGCTGTGGATGCCCCATCCCTGGAGGTGTTCAAGGCCAGGCTGTATTGGGCTCTGAAAAAATTTGGTCTAGTGGGAAGTGTCCCTGCCCATGGAACCAGATGATCTTTAAGGTCCCTTCCAACTCTAACCATTCTATGATTCTAAGATTCTAAGACAATCATTCCTAAAGAGCATGTTCTTTGTAAAAGGACAGAAAAATACAAAGAGGTTGATTTCCCAGCTTGAGAAGGTCAGAATAGGGAGACACAATAACCTACAAACATCCACTGCCTCTGAGGAGCACCTGTGACACTGTGTGACTTCTACCAAGGAAACTCATGCAAATGCTGAAGCCCAGATGGAGTAAGTGACTGCCAATGTTAAAAGCTCAGGGGGCACCGAGCAGATGGATGGCACCAGGTCAAAGGTTGCTGCTGGATATGAACTTGGCACTAGAACTGGAGCCAGGGATTGAGAAAGATCTGGAGTCAGATGACTCCCTGGCATCACTCAGAGACATAAGATTTACATGTTGTAAAGAAAAGGGTTATATTCCAGACAATTGAATTTGGAAACTGAACCATCAGCTACAAGGATCCAAAGAAAGTCTCTGAACAACTGCAAGACTTTTTCCAGCAAATCTTGTTGTCAACACCCAAGCTGGCAATGGAAGTGGGCAGAAGTGTGCCCACTGCTGCATTCATTTAATCCCCAAATTCATCCACCCACACAGCTCATAACCTTCCTCTGAGTTATTCTGGAGTGGGTGGGAGCAGATGGCCACATCAGCTTAGGACAGGAGAAAACTGGGCTGAAAGCAGCATCTGAGCATGCACTGTATTTAACCCAACACTTGTGCTCAGCCTGTTCTCCACAAGCTGCAGTTCTCATGCTCCTACAGCCTCGCCACACAACTGCTTGATACCAGAAAGTTTATCCTATTATTTAGCTAAGGTTTTTGTTTTCAGCAAGGTCAAATCATAATTTCTAGTCCTATCGCCCGTGGACAGAGAACAATTTCTTTCTTTCATCTCTGCAGCAATTTCTTATGCACTGGAAGAGTGCCTCTCATCTTCCCTCATTTTTCTTTACACAAGTGACACTGTTTTCATTCTTCCCTCATAAATCATGTTCATAGGGCTCTGATCATATCTTCTCCTTAGGAGTCTCTACAGTTGCCCACATCCTTTTTGAAGTACAGAACTCAAAACTGGACACCTTCGAGCAAAGCATTACAAATGCCACATAAAGTCAGGGGACTGAGTTTCACAAAACAGTCATGTTAATACACTGTTTATTTTTTGCAACTGTGTAGCATTGTTTACTGGAACAAGCTCTCCTCTTGGGATCACACAGGTAATTATTCCTACCTTTGGACTTTGAACTTAACAGGACTTACTGGAAAAATGACCTAAAAAGCATATAAACCAAGATTGTTTGAATTTTAACTCTGCTCTTCAAAATGTTTGTAACCCTTTGGGCATGACACTCTCCTACGCTGCTTTTCTGCTTGAATATTTGACATCTTTTAGCCCTTCACTTTTTCAACCCTTCCTCTAACCATATATAGTTTCAGATATAGTTAGTGATCCCTACAGGCTTCTTCAATCAGCTGAATTAATACAGGCAGACCTGGAGATGTGGGGAAGGCACAGACACACACAGAGGGCAAGAGCCCTCTCTTCCTACCCTCTTTGCTAGGGAAAGGAAAAGAATTCCTTGACGTGGTGGCCATCAGAAATCACTGGAGTTCCTCAAGCACTCTCAAACTAGACAACTGGCATGGAAAAATCTCTTTTTATACCAGATTTTGTAATATGATACATACTACTTCTAGAGTGCCTACTGAAGTCAATGGAAACAGATACCTTATCCTTGCAAACTCTGTAGAGTAAACTCCCTGGCACTGCTCTCCAGTTCCTTCCCTTTCTCAGCACATGTCCTAGTTTTGCAGGAAAGTCCCTTCCTTTTCTAAAAGGAGCAGAACACTTTTCCATGCTCTCCTCACTCTGCCTCTAGGGCACACACTCCAGGCTTTCACCATTTTGCTTTGACTAAATCCAGCTCTATTCCTTGCCTGCCTTACAAAACCCCGGATACAAGTGCTTGTGGACAGCAGCATTCCGATTCCTCACTCGGGGTGGACCCAGGAGCCATGAAGCAAGGTGATGGCAGCCACCGTAACAGCAGTGGGGGAGGCTGTTCTTGAGCAGGTGACAGACAAGGTGCCCGTTTATCCAAGTCACAGAACTCAACCCCGTCTTCCCACTGGGGAGCCTCCCCTCTGACATCTCTCACAATATTCCCAGAGGCCAGTAAAGTTTCCTGAAAGCAGCCAGTTCCCGCATTATCCACATGAGAACCAGACAGTTTCTGAAAATTCATCTATTTTTAAAGTAACTTTTGAGTTCAGAAGCATAAAAATCAAAGCTGCCATACTCTTGTGATAGACTTTTTTCCACTTAGCAAAACCTTCTTCTCCCTCCATTTTATATTTCTTTATTGGCAGGAGGACAGCTATAGATTCACTATAGATTGTGTGCCTGAAACAAAGTGTGGATAATGTTTCTATGACATAGAAACACTATTAAATGCTTTTTAATTATTTCAGAATCTACTTCTCCAAGAAAATTCTTAGAGATTGTTGAGAATGAGGGTCAGACACTTGGCCTGCAGAAAGAATACACTGTCCCAACAAGATAAGGAAAAGAGAAGGAGAAGCAGGATGCATCTCCCATGCCATCCCTAAGGAACATTACCAACTTGGCAAGCAAAGTGAAGGCAGTGTTTTGAAAAGGGTAAGAAACGAAGCAGAGCAGATGTTAAACCAAACAAGTTCATCTCTCTTCAGGTTTGTTGCTCTATACTGACCAGTGAAGAAAAGGGAGGAGAGCACTACTATAAATCATTGGTTATGTTATGTGAGAAAACACTCAGCAAAGCTAAATGCCAGGTGTAGAGTCAGATGAAGATAGATTACTTCAGGCCAGTGTTCATTCAGCTGAATTGTATCCTGCAGAAAATTCATTCCAGGGCCTATTTTGCATTCACCTGTATTATGATCAATTTAGATCTATGTTTAATAATGGGTTTCTTTTATGCAATGGTGTAGCCTCTTTAAACAACTGAAAATCAGTGGCCTAATGCTGTTGTCTCTGCATAATTCTTGCTGATCTCCATGCTTCTGGAATTTTATTTGAGGGGTAACTAGAGCTGCTTTCAGCCTCAACCGACAAGTCCATTTCTATGCAGGATGGTGGGTTGAAAAATTCCATCCACTTCAGCAATGACTGTCCCACATAAACACTGACTGGGTCGAGAAGCCATTCAGCTGGGTATATTAGAGACACCACTCTTATCTTTCATGTTGCCAGAGTTACAAGATGATTGACTGGCTACTGCTCCTCATTCACTGGGAGAGGTGGTGTTTTACTGCTGATGCAATTCATTCCATAGAGCTCTGCTGGGATCTGGGACCCTTCCACACGTTTCTAGCCTAAGAACTTCCAACCACAGTTTTTAAAAAAAATTGTATTTAATAACCACTAGTAAATGTGAATGGTAGTTACTGTTCAGCACAGGAATACATACTCTTCAAGACTACTATTTTATATAAGGCTAGATATTAAAATTTCACAGATACACTTCTAACATTTCCTGACTTTGAGATGATCATCTTACATGAGAGAGGAAAAGTTTTGTGCACATTTTCTGAGGTATAAAACCAAAGAAAAATTCAAAGCCTCACCCAATCTGCTATCCCATCAGGTCATACTGACATAACACATTCAAAAAAACAAAGCTGGAGCCTGCAGATACATTAGTGTTTTCTCTTGAGCAAACTGAGTAATTGGTAACAGCAACAACTTCTAGATAGACACGTCTGGAGAGGAGGAGAGAAACACACACCCTGACAATGAACTGTACAACTGTTTGCTAAAGCGGGAAACAGCAAGACTTGGGATTCCCGGGTTCAATTTTAAATGCATTAGAAGAGTTCTTCCAGGAATTGCAGGCACCTTTCCATGTACTCTATTCCTCTAAGCTCCAACTTCTTCCACTCTTCTCCTAGCTATCTCCCACCCATCATTTCTCAGCCTATCCTGCTCTGTTTAATATTCATAGCTTGCATTTTTAAATAAGCCACGTACCCCTTTTACTTCTCCCTCCCATCCAACACAGATAGAGAAAAATTAACAGACATTCCCTAGCAATTTATTAGATGTCACTGCCTAAACCAACAATGCAATGGGTGAAATTCAGCCCTGGATCACCTCCCACAAATTCCTTGGAATAATATTGAAGATGATTTTGGTTAAGATTTTTGTTAAAGAAGTTGTTTGCATTCACAAGTCATTTACCAAACAAAATGAAAAAGTTATCTAGTAACATGGGGAATACAATGGCACAAGCAAACATCTGAGCCTGAAACAGATGAAACAAGAAGCAGCCAAGAACAATAAACTCACAAGGAAATGTAGATGCCATTGACTAAGGCCAGACAGACATTTATTGGAAGCCAAGATGAGTAAGCCTTACCACTTAAAGTTACGTGATCCTCTTTGGAGGCACTCTGTGTTTCTTTTAATTGGATCTCTGAGCTCACATCCACTTTTCTTCCAGATAACTGTAAATAGGCTTTGAGAGATGCAGGTACTTTGACTGTAATTGAACCTGGTATAAATTTAAATTAAAGAAAGTTATTTTAACACTGAGATCAAAGCATGACACGGGCAATTATTTAGCAAACTTGGATCAAGGTATCATTTGTTTGGTGGGTTTGTTGTTTTTTTTTTGTTTCGTTGGTTTTTTTAAACAGCCTTCACACACAGTAACTTTTTTTTCTCTGAAAGGGTAAATAAAGGTATCTTCATTTATCATAACCAGAATACAGTACATCACATGTAGAAGGTGACATAACAGTATTTCTTTAGCAGAGATTAAAATTAACATTGACATCTACTGCTGGCAACAGCTCTTGGCACAGAATGTTATTCCAGGAATGATCAAGGGAAGCAAATCTAATAGATCTCACAACTATTATGACTTTAGTTTCATCTTCTTGTTGCATCTTCACACTCCTGAGCAAGGACAGGGGGTCAGATTTGATGATTAACCCAGCCACTGCATGGCACATTATGAGAGAACAGCTCCTCTGGAGCAAGGAGATGCCACTCACAGGCTGTGAACGCTACCAGTTGTCTCTCCTTTCCTGCACAGCTGTTCTCATCCCTGAACAGATGCAGTCTCAGAAGTGACTAACCAGTTTAGACTATGTATCACCAACTGTAAACCACTAGCACAATTGCAGCTTCGGTGGTCTGAATAATTCTACTCTTGGGATTAAAAACAGAAATTCTGACTTCTGCATCCGTTAAATACAGGTTTCCATGCATCAGACCGAGGCAGATGCTGGGCCCCCAATCTGCCCAGCAAATTTAGAATTACTCAGTCACAGTGTATGGAAGCTGCACCCTACATATTAAAACAAAAACCCACTATAATTTAGAATGCTCTTATGTATTCATGCTCCTTCATTTTTGCACATTTCCAACACTCACTTTAGAAAAACAAAGTTTCTTTAAATATAGCCCAAAATCTGAAGTAGGACACAGTAAGGAAACTGATGTTACAAGAACTAAGTTGCAGTCAGAAAACAACCCTCACTTTGCAATTTACATTCAGCAGAATCACTTGCCTGTGGCAGTCCTGATAAATTATACTGACAGCTATGTGTTTAAGCCTAAATTTTGCTGGATGCACAAAAGCCTTAGAATAGGAAAGGGAAAAGGTCTTCATCTTTGGGTCCCCCTTGGAGAATTGCTCAGTAATGTGACTCATAAAATCCAACACACATGCAGCTAATTTATCATGAACAGGGCATTTTTTACGCTGCAGCTGTCAGCAGTTACTCTGAATTTACAGAGTAAATGAAAACAGAACTTCATCAACTTTGCCTTCACTAAACTGTGCTGCCAGAAGAGATGTCAGGCAATGTTTTGAAAATAACATTAACTAGATTTTATGAAATATATTCCTCTTTGCTACTAATCCAAAGAGATGTGAGTTAATATTAAGTGATTGAAAAGGTAACTAGGAAATAATATAAAAATAATATAGAAAATATTAAATACTATATATATACACATATCTCTAATAAAAAATAGATTTCTTTGCACCAACGTGACCAGAATAGCTTGCACAAAAGACTGGCACAGTGATTTCAATGCATTTCTTTCATCGTTTCCCTTCTGAGTAACTGCTGGGTTTTAATAGGGCTCACATTGTCTCACAGACAAGAGAAAGGTAACACACACCATGGTCATTTAAACCACCTGAGGTGTCTGGCATGATGGTAAAGGCAGCTACAGAAATGCTGTAGTGGGTTTTTTGCAAAACTAGGATTAACAAGATCTATTCAGGACTTTGTTATTTGCCATTCAGAAGATGCGATACTGTGAATCTATGAATCCATCTTCAGAAGTGAGTTTTTAATTAAGAAGTTAAATTCTAGTGAGTAATCAGGAGAAAAAAAGGAAGAGTGTTAGGGTAAGGCCCTCATCTTTGTTTTTCTGCCTTACAATTCTAATATGGGACATTTCACCAGGAAAAGACAGAAAAAAGAAAAGAAATATAAACGTGATGGTTGTCACTCTGCACATAGGTATATCAGACCATGGAGTAAACTGCACTCAAGGCAAAGTGAAGACTGTAATCCAAGTCAGTTCTGCAGAATTCTGCTGGGTAGATTGCCAGGAAAAAGCAAGTATTGAAAAGAAATATTCTGTAATTAATTTTAAGTATCATTGCCCCTTACAGAGTTTACTGTATTCTAATTCTAAAATGTGAATATCTAACTATTCACATTTTCTAATCATGAGGTAAAAAAGAATGAAGACGACCAACAATCACAAACTCATTTTTTCCATACAGATAAACAAAAAACCCCAACTTTTACCTCTTTTTCTTTTATATTGTAAGCTGCCACAAAAAACATTTGCTTGAGTTTGCTAACCTTTCTGGGATTTCAGATCCACTTTTCTTAACTGACTGACATAAACATCTATTGTCCCATGATGCGTAGAAGCTTTTAGACTTCCATCTGATGAATCTAAAAAAGAAGAAAAAGAAAATAAAAGAACTTGCTTATCATTTGCTCTTTTTAAATAGAAATTTGCTGGAATCTTTGTACTTTGAATTGATTTTGTCAATCTTTCTGTGTTTGAGAAGTATCTTATATTAATTTACTGAATATCAGACTTCACTTAAAAAAACACCTAGTTTTCTGAATAAAACTTCTTCCCAGAGCCCCAGAGCAGCATACACTGCTCCCAAGGCCACAGAAGCTGTTGCTGGACTTGTAGCACCTACAAGGCCTCAACAACACTCTCCTCTTCCTACAAGGATGGATTCATCTTTGTGCAAAGATCAAGGGCCAAATCCGAATTCTAAGATCTATTTTAGTCCCCAACAGATTTCATTGTCTCAGACTCTGCACAGGGAGAACTTTACCAAGGAGAACTACACCATGCAAACACGAAGTAATTGTGCATTGTGACGTCCATGTAACAACATGAAAAAGAATTGTGTTATCAGGCTTTTTAAGGGCTGATTTGCTACACCCGAATTTTTTGAGACTAAAGTGCAATAGTTAAGTGCAGCATCTGTTCTTTGCCCTGGAATGGAGACACCTACCTTTTCTTCTATAGCTTATTAGCTGAAATTTATGTTAACAAAACTTTGAGGACACCTTTTTACAATAGAAAGCCTTTAAAAAGCCTTAAAAAATAAAAACTAATACATGGTAGGTAATCTTTAATTATTTGCAATGTATTACTTGCAAATTTCCACAATATTGCAATGAAGTCCTAAAGAGCTAACAGCTGAACTCCTGAACAGACCAACAGCTGATAAGAGTTACAAAGAAATTATGAAGTAACTCCAGAGAAGCAGATATGTAAGCAAAAGGCAGTCAGTGAAATATTTTTTTAGATAAACTGCTAGAAATGAAAGTACTGGAAAGAAATCTTGACATACTGATAGACTGTTTTCTTTAGTTTCTGGCTGTGCACAGAAAAAGAAACCTAGTCAAACTTTCAAATAACAAAATGAAACCTGAACAAACTTCCCATTTTAAAATGTAAAAATATTAATGAGAGAATGAAGTTGATTAATAATAACAGGGATGCCTAGCATTAATGCCTCAAGCTTGCCATAAAGTTTTTGCTCTATATACACTCATCTGGAACTTTTCTGATGCCAGCTCAAGTACAGATGTGGAAGATCAGTGTATTACATACAAATCTAGAAACATAGAAAGGGATTATTATCCCACATCTAAAACTGATTTCTTTGGAAACAACTGAATATGATTAATGGTAAGAATGTTATGGATATGATATTAAATACAAATGCTTAGATACAGATAAGAATGCCAAGAGATTTAAATGTGTTCATCACTTCTGTCTATTGAAGATAAGAGTTTAAGTTTTGAATCTGTAACTCTAAACAAATGAGAAGGGGGGGAAATGGAAAACAGGTTAAAACCAGCAAAGATGAGATTATGTAACAAAAAAGGCCAAATTTAAATAAATAAATAATTTTTCAACAAGAAAGATTACCCTATGTTAAGTAACACAATTTTGTAGGGAAAAAATACACAGTTTGAATTCAGAGTTTGCTAAGAACTGACAATTCCTTGACAACGGGAAATACAAGGATGAATCGTTCTACTGGAAAGAGAACAGATGGTCACGCTTGAGCAACTTCAGCTATTTAAGAACTTGCTAGTGCAGAAAAAATAAAAACAAATAAAAAATAAAGCTACGAAACAAGATGTCCTTGACACAGTTTTTGTTAAGCTTTATAAAAACTAAGTTTTCCACCACAGACACCAGCTATATGAGCCTTTATAACTCAAAATAAGAATTCTGACTTTGGTCCCAAAGGGATAAGAACAGGCAGGGTCCTATCAGCTGCTTTGAGCGCAGCACCCTTTGTACAGGCTGGTGTGAAAGCAAGTGATGGGGAAGAAAAATTATGGGTCTGTCATCAGGAGAACACAGAAGGTGGTAAACTTCTGAGATACAAGGTTGGAAGATGAAGTACAATGAAAATGAGAGACAGAACATTAATGTAATTCAAGCAGATGGCAAAGTCTAGATCAACAGAACTAATTGCTATTAAGAGATAAGTGTGTGCACAGATTATTTCCTTTTTTTTTTTTAAAAGTACTTAAGAGCTGAACTTGATGAACTGCATTAAATCCCTTAGTGGAATTCAGAAATTAGATTTTTAATTTAACAATTCCCTAGATCACTATTAAAATTAATTTCAAATGCAGCATTACTTATAAGTACACGAATGATGTTCACTGCTTTATTCTTCAATTATCCAAGACTATCTTAAATATCCTAATTGTTTTCTATATTGGTTCCCTTTGTAAAAAAACTCCACTTTGGTGTTTTGTTTTAATACTAGGGAACTGACTTAACTACATCACTCTCATCACAAAGGAGGACCTCAGACACCTCAGTTCACTTTCATGTCAGGACTACATTCAAATTTATGTTTTTGAGAAAGTTGAAATGTTCTTAATGATTATGTTTCTGGTGATTTACAACAGTGAGCATCACATTCACGTCACTGAAGCCTTTAAGTTGTTTAGTGCGGGTTCCTGAAAAAAAATAAAAAGGTAGAATAAGGCAAACTGACACAACCTACTATAATTTATGCCTTTTTAAATATGCTGGATTTCAATATACGGTTTTCCTTGCTAAAGTAAGTCCCTGCTGCACACAGGTTGGTTAAGGTTGGTTCTTCATCTCTGAAATGACACAGCCACGATAAGCTTTATCATTTCCGACTATACTAAACGCAGAAGATTCATTACTTCAATACATAATTAGGTTAAACCTAAGTAATCCAGTAAAGAAAAACATTATTTTTTTTGAGCTGTTAGGGGAAAATTTGGCTTGGCAGCTGAGTAGAGAATATATAATCAGAGGCCATACCAATAACATTGCAAAATAAGGTAATTCTAGCAGGACTGAACATGAGCCAGCAGCATGCCCTGGCAGGAAAGAAGCCCAATAGTATCCTTGGCCATGTTACCTGGAACATGGCCAGTGTACCAAGGGAAGGGATTACGCCCCTCTACTCAGCACTTGGACCACACCTGCAACACAGCACTGGGGCTCCAAAGAGAAGGGAGACAGCAACGCACTAGAGTGATGGTCAGGGTGTGGAGCACCTTCCCATCAGGAGAGTCTGAGGGGAAAGGACTTGCTCAGCCTGGAGAATGGGCTGTTTCAGGACATGACAACAGCCTCCTAACATCTACTAGTAGGTGATCAAGATGACAAAGCCAGTATTCTCAGAGTGGTACACAATGAGAGACAACAGACATAAGCTGAAACAAGAGTGTTTCAGTCTGTATAGAAGGCAAATCTTTTTTGCCCTGAGGACAGTCAAGCAGCAGAACAGCTTGCACAGAAAAGATACAGCCTGCATCTTTGGAGGTTTTGATCAGAGGGATGGAACACCTCCCCTATGAAGACAGGCTGAGAGAGCTGGGGTTGTTCAGCCTGGAGAAGAGAAGGCTCCGGGGAGACCTCAGAGCAGCCTAACAGTATCTGAAGGGAGCCTACAGGAGAG
Source organism: Scolopax mira (assembly GCA_004320125.1). NCBI lineage: Eukaryota > Metazoa > Chordata > Aves > Charadriiformes > Scolopacidae > Scolopax > Scolopax mira. The sequence goes on along the minus strand of BJBW01005887.1, from coordinate 29,237 downwards.
CCAGAGAGGGACTCTTCATCAGGAAATGTAGCGACAGGACAAGGGGTAATAGTTTTAAATTGAAAGAGGGGAGATTTAGATTAGGTACTAGAAAGAAATTCTTTACATTGAGGGTGGTGAAACACTGGAACAGGTTGCCCAGGGAAGTCGTGGCTGCCCCATCCCTGGAAGTGTTCAAGGCCAGGCTGGATGGGGCTTTGAGCAACCTGCTCTAGTGGGAGGTGTCCCTGCCCATGGCAGGGGGTTGGAACTCGATGATCTTTAAGGTCCCTTCCAACTCAAATGAGTTTATGATTCTAGGTTTTCAAGACCACAGGATAAAGCCCTGAGCAACCTCACAGTTGGCATGGCTTTGAGCAGGAGGTTAGAGACTAGAGAGTACTTGAGTAGGGGTCTGGACAAGATAATCTCCAGAAGTTTTTTCCAACCTTAACCATTCTATGATTCTGCAACTTGCTGAAGACTCTTTCAACCTGAGTTTTCCTATGAATTCACCAGATAAAAATTTAAAAGATTAAGCTAGTTCTAAAAACCAAAGTACTCCATTACTGGGTTTTTTTGTAAGATAATTCAGATTTATAATTACTATTTTAAGTAGTAACTTAAACTAGAAGTAAAAATAGGTTGTCTTGTTTTAAATTAAGAAGTCATTGGGAACCCATAGAACATTTGTTAGAAGTAGGAAACTTCTAGTATAGGGTTTGAAAACAATTTGTCAGCTACTAAGAAAGCTCACAGTATAGAAAAATAAAAAAGGAATTCCTACTTGCATATTTTAACAATGTCATGTAAAACACTGCCATATACCAGACACTTAAAAATGAGACTGAATTTTGGATAATCTTCAAAAAATAAAAATAGATTTATACAAATAAGTAATACCACAATAAAACAAATCCCAACAAATAAAACTATTCTATAAATAATAAAAAGCAGAAAATTAACAGGAGTGAGAGACAACAGCATTGTTTTCCTGTTCTAATGCAGAGTTATGCAAGAATAAGAAACTGTCAATACAGTCATCTGCACTTTCCCCAAAATATTTTGAAAAACAAACCAGCACTCAAGTTTGACCTGTAAAAAAGTATCTCAGAAGGAAAGGATGCATCCTCAAAATCTAGAGGTGAGTGTATTTTTTCAGTTAATCAATAAAATTCTGCCTCCAGTGAAATAATTACATCCCCATGAAAACCCAGCCAAGGAAGTTGGAAGATCCAAGTTGTTCTTCCTATTTCTATTGGCAAATCCCTATCAGGCCTCTGGCAACCCAACAAGCAATCTCGTGGCATAAATTTCTCAAACACAAAACCCTTTCACTTAAAACTTTACATTTTCTTTCACAAGTTTTTAGAATTAAACCACTGGATTTTAAAAGTCTTTTACCTTTGGAAAAATCCATAAAAGTTTCAAGGATTTTTAATGCTCTTCAGGAAGAGGTTAAGTTTAACTACTGCTTTCAGTATTAGAAATCTGAAAAATAAAGTTTATTCAACTGTAAGATGTGTCCTAATGTTTAAGCTGAACCTGGTTAATTAAGGCAAATAATCATCATCTGTTGATGGAAAAACCTACCTCCTGTGTTAAGAGCCCTTTATTTAAACACTCTCCATACTCTGTGAGTTTATTTAACAGAAAGAAAAACAGACAAGCAAGCTTAATTTAACCCTGTGGTCTAATGACTAACTCATAAGAATGTGTATTGCATTCATTTTCCAGGACTGTTAATATAGATTGCTTAGAAACATAAGAAGAGTTGTAACAGTACAGATTGTCCCTGAACAATGCTTAATGAGTGGCTTCTGCTAATGGTTACTACCATTAACAGAAGTCTTTGAGATTTGGAGCTATAACCAAGTTTTACAAAAGGGAAAATCCTTCTATGTCTTTTCAAGAGACAGAGCCTTGTCTATGATTCTGTTACTTCAATCTTCTGCCATAGAAATAATTTGAGTTTCTCACTTCTACATTGATGTACTATGATATATGTTGTGGTCAGTTGCATTTTATAACTGACAAGGCTGAGTTACCCCATTGCATAAGAGCTCAAGTTCCTGAAGGAAAATCTGAGCTACTTTTATTTCTGAAGGGAAAATTACGATCAGTGTAATAGTTTGGAAATGTTATTTAAACTATCACAAGCCTTTCCCCCACAAATATGTAATACATCAATGATAAATGCTTTGTGATATAAAAATTAATCATAGCTAATCATGGATATCAACAAATGTAAGATAGAGAACTAGGTTAAAGGCAAACTGATTGCATTTGATGTATGCTTAGTGTTTTCTTATGTCCTTTTAACTTAATCTAAAGGATGACAACTAGACTTGGTGTAAGTTGTGCACGGCCCAGGGGGTGTTGTGGTACCAAAAGCATTGTGCTTTGCCTAACTGCAAGGGGCTGACAGTCATGTTTGGAAAGGATCTCCTTCAGCTACAGAGCTACCAGTGCTACTCCTAAAAAAGAAAAGAGGGCAAAAACATCCACGAGGAATCATTTTTACTTTCCCTAGGAATATTTAGCTTTTAGAAAGGAGAAGGGAAGAGTTTGAATAAGAGATCTCTCAAAGAGGTGGCAGAACCTACCTACTGTGATACTCCCTGTTTTGGTCTGAAGGCTGGTGTTACCTGTTAGGAAAAGAAAAGGGGAAAAAAGTGTTAAAAGCATATTATTTAACCGATTTCTGAAATCATAACAAAGTCTAAAGCAATGTGATCCTATACAAGGGCATGATAGTTGTAGTATTATATCCGATTTGCATACAAGAGCAAACTAGCATAAACCAGTTATATTGCTTGAGTATTATTGCTTTACAAACAAAAATCTCAGCACATGGGGGTAACAACGAAGTGATTCCAGACAATAAAAACACTCTGAGTGAAGCTTAACAGCACAGACTGGATGTGAAGGAAAGAAAAGCAGAAAGACATTGTGAGGCTAAAGAACAATATTTTCTTATTTGGGGCCTTTTTGTTGTTTGGGTTTTGGTTTTTTTTTTTTTTAATTGCTCTGATGCCCACAACACCACTATGGATGATTTAAGAAGTTTAATAGCATGAGTAACACAGTTTCTATATTCCTCTTATACAGATACATATATGTTCCCCTCCTGTCCAACAGGAAATGACTTTTTGCTGTATCCTCAAAGGCTCCTTCCTGGACTCACTGAACACAACCTACTGCCTCCAAACTTGTTCTTACATGAATGACACCCCTTGTTAATGCTTTTCATTGATTTCAGTGAGATCTGAGTGTATTGGACAAACTGGAGAACATCAAATAAAAGAATGCATAAAGCATAAAATGTAGAATGGTCTCCTACTGAACTTGTGACACTTTAAACCAGTACTGGTGTTTTAACCTTAAAATCTCAAAATACATACTCCTCCCCTTTAGCTATGACATCAAGAAAGTCTGGAAGCAGGAGAGATGTACCTCTTATCAGAAAGGCCATGTGTTGGTAGAAACTTCCATATTTCTGTGTATATTACACATGTATAATTGCCTAAAAAATGCTTTAAATTAAAAAGCTAAACCACAACATGTCATTTCTGACACTCCCTCATCCTCCCAGGACAATAAGAGATTAAAAAGTGAGGTTGATCACAGTAATTTATGCCAATTTAGAAATATAACAATTTTCAGATTTTTTGGAAGAGGCCTTTAAAGTTTGCAAAAAAAAAAATTCAACCTCTGCTTCCATCTTCTGTAATTACAAAGTAGTAAACAGCTATTAGGGTGGAATGAGTTCCACTGTATATGACCTATAGTGTTTTTCTTAATGGTCTGTGGGATGAAAGCTAGAAAAGCAGCCTATCATCAATAGGCTTTAATTCATCATTTCAAGCACATACTGTACAAAATACTTAGGGGTTCTGAAAATCAGAGCTGAAACAAAACCGTATTTCAATGAGCTTGAAGGATGTTTGGCTTCACTGTTTGCTGTTTTTAAAAGGCACACTATAATTATCCCATCTTTTTCCCCATTTTATCATGACTAGTACTTATTTTCGTACAACCTACAAAAAAGCCTAGGGTTTTGTCAGCTAGCTACTCCCACAGGACTGAAGCTAGATTATATTCTGTTTGAATATAGCCCCTGGGACTTGGGGATTGGCTGGTTTCTTTTTTATTTTCCTGGGATTTCTGTTTCCTGTTTTGATAAGCAGGTCCTTGAAAAATACTAAGCATTTGGAAATCAAACTCCTATTAACCACAGCCTTAGATGGCAGATACAACTAATGTTGTGCAATGTAAACAAACTATAGGCCCACCTCAAACATTTAGCTAGAACAAAAGCTGTTTTTAAAGCAGACAGGAACATCCTGCTGAGTTGAGGCCTGCAGTATCTACAGACAGAGCACAGAAGTGTACTTTTGGTCGTGTAATTGTTCCATAAAGGCCAACACTTGACTAACAATTTTTAAGCTAAATTTTACGTTAAAAGATGCCTGCAAAATGCAAGCTACTTTGAGACAGTATTTCTCAAAATCCTTGTAGTATATAACATAGACCATTTCAAAGAGAGCAATTTTAATAGGAAAATGAGTAAGAAAGATATCCTTAAGTAAAATCTTAAGTTCTAGTAAGTTTTAAAATTATTATTACAGTACAAACACAATTATGCACTGTAACAAGTGAAATCCAGAACACATTAAAAAGTAAGCTAAACTCAATTTAAATTACAAGTCAAATGTTCAAACTACAATGTAGTCATCCTGTTAACAGTGATACAATTATTCTATAAAAAACATGACAGTAATTTTTGTCCTATAACTAAAATACTATTTTCAACAATGTTAAATACATGGTGTACACAATATAAGCTCACTTTAAAAATAAAAGGCTCAAACTTGTCTATCATTTGCCAGTATAACACTGCTGGAGTTTGTCTGTTTGTTTTTTTGTGACAGCAAAGAATGTTTAACTTGTGACGATATGCTCACACCTCCATAATGTGAGGCACTGGACAGGAAGAACGTTGAAGACCCCCCCATTGTTATGGGATTGCTTAATGACTCCAGTACAGAATCATTATAGCGTTTCTACATAGAGTCAGTTTTAATCTTTCAGGTCGTAATTTTAATTCCATTCAGACCCCTCCTGAGACAAGTTTGCACTCAAGCTGACAATGTTAGAATTCTACAGTGTGAGTTTCAGCTACAAAATGGGTCTCAGGCAGGTTTGTAAAGTTTGTGTCGCTCCAATCTTAAAGTTCTCTGTTCAAAAGCAATGATGTTTTGCTCAGCTTTGTGCACAGATGTGCTGATTTTATGCCAAATATAATACCAGGATATTGATAGCTATAGGAAAACAGTGGGTTTAATTGCCCAATGTACAATCTGTCCAGGTGCTTGCAAACAATACTACTAAAATTGAGCTACCTCACAAGCAAAGGCTAGAAGTGATCATTTTTCTCCTAATATGAAACAAGAATAGGAGTTCATTTTTTTCTGATAATGTGTGCATGTGTGTGTATATATATATACACTATATAATAATTTAAAACTTTAAAATTATTTGCTCTTACTATTAAATCATGATTGAGGAGCATGATGTTTTGTAGAAAATATTTTTGTGAAAAAATGGAAGTACCAAGCAAGTGCCAACATGCAATTGTTTTTAAAAGAAACAGCTAAAATAACATTAGGTGTTCCAGACCCATTTCACAGACAGCTCATGAAAATAACCATGAAGTAACTTAAGAAATATCTGTGTAACTTGGATGCAATTCTATTTGTTTGCACACTGTTGTTCAGCTAAACAACAAGGGGGCATTACTAAGGAAGCAAGTCATTAAGTGCAGCAATTGTAATTTCATTTTTGTATCACAAAAATAAAAAAAACCACTTTTGTGGGCATGTTCATCCCTCTGTGCACATCCAACTCACTATCCTACAGTATCATTATATGGGTCTGGAACCCAAAAGAAAAAAACCAAACCACCAAAGCTTAGACAGAAATACTAGTAACAATACAGTCTACATGTATAGAATGTATGTAAAAAATGTAATAAGAAGAGGGAAAAAAATTTAAATCTTATTTCTGGCTCTAAAGTGAGCTTTACTTAACAGGTTTAGAAACCAGTCTTAATTTACTCTAAATGAACAAAGGAGTTGCTCCTTTAAGTAAGAGCCAAGAGTAATTTCTGAAGCCAGATGACAACATAAAATTGCTAAGAACTTGCAACAATTTGTTATTTGTTTATAATGTATATAGCTGGAAATCTAGGACTGACCTGAGGAATTTTCAGTTTCACTTAATGTTAAATCACCACAAACACATTACAGTACAGTCAGAATACAGTGCAAATTTTGTTAAATTAGAAAACCACACCAGATTCCAGCCCTGACTGCTGTTTATATAAAAGACTCTCAAGTTTATTTAGCTATAGTTATAGACAAGGGACAGTAAAGGGTAGATGATTAGATATGCTTTTCACCCCAAAGAACATAAACTATCACCACTCAATTAGTGTAAGGTGGTAGCACACACACAGACCATTTCTGCTAAAAACTTAGCAATACAACTGAGTTCTACCATAGTTCTTAGTAGATACTGTAAAAATTACTTCTCCCATAAAGAAAACAAAGGGTGGAGAGAGGGGAAGAAAAGCCTCTTTACTACTTTTAGTAAAGTTTTCATTGCTGAATTTTAAAATACTTTGAGATCCTTAGTATGTGCAGTATATTTCTTTCTATAATACACACTTCTTGTCATTTCATGAGTGTGCTTATAAAATTTTTAAAAAAATAAATACAGTATGCTATATGGTAAATTAATTCTCATTAATTCAGCCTCTAACAAACACAGTTCTGTTCATATACTGTGCACAGTTGATTTAGCAATAGTCTATAGCATGTGTTACTGTGAACATTATGAATACCCTCAGAGCACCTAAATTTGTGACACCAACCCCATGTTCCCCAACCATGTGACAGCACTTCCTTCTTACCGTGAATACTTCCCAGTAGAATATCACCAGCTACTGAAGACAGAGATGATGATTCTGCATAAAGATACTTAGTTTTCAGCAGCCCATCTTCAGTAGATATGTTGATGGATGTCCCCTGCAGCTTCTCAATATTCACGCTCTAAGAGAAATAAACATAATGGAAAACTTGTCATCAGTTTGAAAAGGCAGAGAGAAGTAACACTATTAGAGGCAAAACAAATGGAAAGCAGTTGTTGGTGCAGAACGAACACAATCAAGTTCTTAGTTAAAAGCTACACAAGACAAAACAAAACCCCTTTTCATCCAAGAGCTCTGACCAACAAGTTACTGATTCTTTACAACATTCCTATGAATTACTACATCCATCATACAGGTGAGGAACCCAAGTAGTCACAAATGGATGAAAACCATCCCAACTTATTTTTAAAAACCAAAACATTTCATTTTGAAAAGTTAAAAAAGGATTAGCTTTAATAATGAAGGCTTAAGGTTCATGCAACATTGTGACACTCAGATCATTGGTAAGCAGTTTTATGTCACCATATACTGAAACATCCACCATCTTTGTTAAAAATCTGCATAAACAGCTGAATGTAAATGGCTCACTTTGTAGACATAGCTTTGGTAAAGGTGCACAAAAAAGCCACAGCTGCTCTTTTTCTCAGTATAATTGTTCACATCACCTTGGTCACTCAAGCCTCTGTTCTTGGACTTAAGCCTCAAGCTATACAAAGTCTTGAAAAACTATGAATATGACCACCATTTCTACTTCTTTTCAACAGAAATTAAGAGAAAGGGTAAGATTTGAAAAGTTGGCCTATGGATACATTCGGGGAAGAAAAGATGATAAAATTATCTACAAGTAACTGGTCCTATGACATAACTTACACCTATCTGAACAAAACAGATCATGGGCTTGTACAACTGCCATGTAAGTTTAATTCTTGATTTATGATGTGATCATGCAATAGTTCATACTTAACTCCCACTCAATTTGTTTTTATTTTTCTTATGCAGATTAAGTGAATTACACAAAATTCTTATTCATTACACGAAATGATATGTGGCCTTTAAATCCACTTTATCATTTTAGCATTGCCATCTTGAGGAAAAAAGTTAATATAAAAAAAGTCCACTGACCCTTCCAGCGTTGTATTACATAAAGAGTAAGATATGGATGAAGTAACAGGTATTCTGACAAACTGCAGCTAGTGTTGTGCAAACTCCATGCTCTACTGTATCCCAAGAAGTGGGCTAAAGAGGCTGGTTTAGTATAGACTTTATGACAGCCAAATGATACTGTAACCTTAACAATATGTACACATTCAGCCTTATGCTGTCTTTACAGATTAATAGTCTATTCTGTAAGCTTATGACTTGTCTTAATTCTTTTTTACATGATGCTATCATACAAAGTAGATCTCCAAGGACATAACAAGCCACCTTTAAGAAAATCTGGGGATCAAAGTGCTATGCTAGAATTAGAGACATATGACAGTCAATATCTACAATCTCTGAGGGTGATGCTGCTAAGAACTATGATACAGAATCTAAACTTCAACCAAACCCAAAGATATTAAGACATAATTTGTCACTACTGAAAGTGACATCAATTCAGCTTTTAAATCTTTCAATACCTCTAACAAAACTTAACAAGCAGAAATGTTGACAAACATAAGTTTACATTGCACCTGTCCTAGGAATGTTTCCAACAGAATATTCCACTCCTCACCCACAGTGGCAAAACGTAAATCAGCTGTAGCCTATGGCCAAAGCAGAAAGGAAAACAAAACCCACTGTCATTTTAGGCTCTATAATCTAAATCTGTTCTTCAGAGAGTTGACTGACTTGCAAAGAACCTTTCAAGTTTTAGCAGGGCCATCAATGCTATGAGGACAATGAAAATAGAGCACACTTTAAGGTGGTGAGTGGGATAAATTAAAAATATCTGCATAGTTTGGGTGCCTTGTGGCATTCCCATTTGGGAAAAGAAAAGCTCAAAAAGCTGTATCTCTTACTATCGTAAGCAAGTTTTGACACTATTTAGGTGGTGTTCTTATTTAAATATTATGAAGTACCTTATTATAAACAAGTTCATATACCCACTCATCTTATTTACCAGCCTCAGCTACCTTTCTTAAAAAAGCACAGCAACAAAAAGAGTTGTCTCAGCACATGATTCAAAGAAGGACCGCGTCAGCTTGTTACTATAAAAAAAATAAAACCAAAACCATCAGTACAATGAACATTTGTTCCAGAATAACATGAATCACAAGAGAGAAGTCAGACTGCTCAAGTATAAGACTTAAGAAGTGTTCCAGATAGGGAAAGCATAAAGAAGTTAGCTTTTTACCAAGACTAAGTATGTTTTTGATCCCAAATTATTTAACTATTATGAGTTTTTGGCAGAACATAGATGTTTAGCTACACTAAATAAGTGTTATAGAAAAGTCCCTGTGGCACAGATTGGCTAGTGACTCCCCAGTCAAACAAATTTGGTTATTTTTGTGGAAAAATTCCTTCCCTTGAGGGTAGAGCCTTGGGAACTGCAGTTACTGAGACTGACCACATGCTCAAGTTCCATCAGTTTCTTATCATTTAAAGGAAGTGTCAGTCTATCCTCATAAGTCAGACTGAGAATGTTTTTACACCTGAGCATATTTTCAAAACTAGCATCTTGCTATGTTTAAATATGACTACTTAAGTAGGACTAGACTATCTCTAGAGGTCCCTTCCAGCTCTGACAATTCCACAATTCTGTGATAAAGAGCTCCTTCCTCACATATTCTTCTTAGTCTTCCTTTTTGTGTTATCCTTGCTCAAATATTTTACTATTGTCTTCTCCATTTTTCTCCTTAAAAATATCCTGTTTCTCATATGCTTGGTGCTCTTTACCACATCCTTTCCTTCCCCACCTCTGGGAGGGGGTTGGAAATGCTGACAGAACCATAATTACATAATGGTGACTAAAACTGATGGAAGAACCATCTCATACAAACACACACAGGAGACATAAGGCATGGATTCATGGATTCATAAGGCTTCAGTTCATGGAGTATGAACTGAAGTGGCAGTTCAAAAAGGATCTCTCCCACTGCCCTTCCTAACTACGCAGCAAAGTTTGTTAATGAGAAGCTGTGACAGATGCACTCGATCCCTTAACTAAACTAGCAGCAGTTTGGCACTGGCTGCAAAGGAGGCAAAGGCCTGAGCCACTGCCAGGCCAAGAACTCATAAAGTGTTTGGGCTCGAAGAGACCTTAAAGATCATCTAGTTCCAGCCCCCCTGCCAGGCAAAGGGACACTTCCCATTATACCAGGTTGCTCAAAGCCCCATCCAACCTGGTCTTGAACACCTTCAGGGATGGGGCATCCACAGCTTTCCTGGCAACCTGTTCCAGTGCCTCACCACCCTCATAACAAAAAGTTTCTAACCTCTTCAAGTTAGAAGCTACTACACTTGTCCTGTCACTACACATCCTTGTAGAAACTGTCTCCAGCTTTCTTGTAGGCCCCCTTCAGAAACTGAAAGGCCACTCTAAGGTCTCCCCAGAGTATTCTCTTCTCCAAGATAATCAACTCCAACTCCCTCAGCCTGCCTTCATAGGAGAGGCATCCAGTCCTCTGATCATCTTTGTGGCCCTCCTCTGGATCCACTCCAACAGGTCCATGTCCTTCTTGTGCTGAGGGTTCCAAAGCTGGATGCAGTAATACAAGTAAGGTCTCTCCAAGAGCAGATTACTGAAAAGCCAAAGGAGCAGTGACACAGTGAGCATCAATGCGTATGACTTGGAGCACTAATCACATGATTAACACGTGAATAGCAGATGGCTTTTCCAAGACTCATTTATCAAGGAACAAGGAAAGCTGTAGATTCAAAGAATCTAATGCATACCTTGCCCATTGCATGTAATTTGACTATAAGCCAAGCACCTTATTCCATAAATATCAAAACCTAAGTGAGCCTTCTTTAAGCTTTCCTTGCTAGGCAGCAGAGCTGTGATCTCCCCTTGAACTGGGACATCTCTCAAGATTGCTCCTTGAGACAGAGAGACCTTGTACCAACAGTAGATCTTTAGTCAGTGACTGATAGCATGCTGTCGAAACATTACTAATCCAAGTAGCTATTAATTATTATAAGCTTTGTATAGAAAATTCTGTTAGACTGGCTGCACCTAAGCTCCATCAGGAGTTTAGAAAGTGAAGGGGTCCACTCTGAATCTTTTAACTCCATGGGAGGGTTTCCCTTACCCTTCTGTCTCTGGCCCCTGTATGAATCATTCTAACTCAATTATAACTCCATTTTCCTTTGTATGTTTCTTCCATGCAGCAATTAGTAAGGTGAACCTTACCATAAAACTTATTGAACCTTGTTAAACTACTGTTAAACTTTGTTAAATTTCAAATTTATTGAACTCTGTCAAATTATTATTTTTATCTCAGTAAAACCTACTGCTTCTTTTGAGTGAGGTGCATTCTACTCTTTTGTGACAAATTGCCACAGGCAATAGGATTCTAAATCAGGATTTGTGACACAAGTTCAATAACATCAGCCAAAACTGTTATTGTTCCATAGCCATAAATTCCTGTTAAAATGACTCACTTCACTGAAGTTACTACAACATTACAACTTTAAGAGTGACTTCCAGCAATATTACAGACTATACAAAAATTTATGATGACAAAGAAGCACTTCAACTTAATGTGCATGAAGCTTTTGTTATTTCAGAAGGACAGTGTGTCTGAAAAAAGTCAGATTTTCAAACAGCATTTAAAGACTCAAAACAATTATATTTCTCACTTTCATGAACTACATTTTCACATAGAGGTCTTATTTTTCTACCATTCACTTTTTTCCCCCAACACCAGCAAGGTATTTGAAATTAACTCCATCAACTGTGCTGGCATAACAAACTAGTTTGGGACAAATGCCTAAGCAGCACAACTTTAATTTAAATACACCATCCATGCTAGTATGTTGTGAAAAGCATGAACCCACAGCAGTCAAAGCACTTCCTAGATAGAACTCACTTTTAATCACTGGTGGAACACAAGGATTCCAGTTTTCAGATCCTTCCAAGGGGAGCCCTTTGCAGGAAGATGGATGACACATCAAGCAAGTTCTGAACTACCTCTGCCCTCTTCCACTCCCCATAGCTGCTAGTGTGGCTTCGGATGGATCCTAACTCCACTAACTATTAACAGTCCCAAGGGAACTGCCTATCAATTAGCACTGATCAGTCCAACTTGGTATCAATAGAGCATGTCAATCAGACTTTACCCACTCTGCTTTTTTGCTGGGAAGTCTTGCCGGGATGAAATAATGTTCATGAAGAAATATCAATCACAGAATCCTTTAGATTGGAAAAGGCCTTTAAGATCAAGTCCAACTGTAAACCTAACTCTGTCAAAACCACCACTAAACCATCTTCCTACATGTCTTTTAAGTACCTCCAGAGACTGTGACTCAACCACTTCCCTGGATGGAACCATGAAAACCTCCAAGGAGGGAGAGAAATATTAGAAGAAACTAAACTATTTATTGGCAGCCTGTTCCAATGCTTAACAACCCTATTTTTTTCCTAATGCCCAATCTAAACGTCCCCTGGTGCAACTTGAGGCCATTTCATTTTATCCTACCACTTGTAACTTGGGAAGAGACCAACATCCACATCAATACAACCTCCTTTCAGGTAGTTGTCAAGAGTGAAAAGGTCTCCCTTCAGCCTTCTTTTCTCCTGACTAAACAACTCCAAACTAAACAACCCCCAACAACAGCACAGCTACAGCAGCCTCTGGACTCTTTTGTCCATAAAAGGCAGGCAGCATGCAGTACAAAAAAATCCAGGCAATTTAATGTTGACAGTTTTTGGAAAATCAGTGATAAGTTGCTTAGTTTACAGCACAACATTAAGAACAGCTCACAGCTGCCTCTACATAAGCAAACATACAATCTCAGAACCCAGTTTACAAGGGGTACAACAATTGACTTTTGATTCCTAGAACTTAATAGCTTGGTCTCTATTCTATCCTTGGCTAGGAGTTACCTGCACTCTGATTCTTCCCAGTGCTGCTGATTTGAAGGGTACCTATTGATTCTGACAGAGTACTGCACGCAAATCTACCTGGCTTCAGATCTAATGAATCCTAATGCTACTATTTGCACAGACATTGTGATGCCTAAGCAGTCAAGCTGAGCCTAAAACCTAGACTTGGTGTGATAACTGTAGTATTATGTAGGGCACCTAGCTCTACATTATTTTAAAATATGGAGAATTGACTACCTACAGCAAGAAACAAAATCAGATTCGAGAAGCATGAGGTTTGTCTCATACTGCCATCTGCTGAAAAAGGCAAGCTACTTCTCTAAGAATCATGAACAGGAAGTTCCATTCTCACTGCAGGTCATAACAAGATTACATGTGATTATATTTCCTTAGCTGCAAAGAAATATACAAGATCATCTACTCTTCCATTCTTACAACCACAATGCTGGAAGTTTACAGCATGTACAAATATCAAGCCACTATTCATGAGACACTAAAATAAACTTATGGGCCTACTGCAGATACTAGATATCAAGTAAGAAGTTTAGTGTGTTGTGTGAGGGTCTACATAACTAAAACTTGCTTATTACTGCTCATTCTGTGGAGCCTGTTTACTAAGCCAAACTATGCAATAAGATAGTATCATTAGACAAATCTAAGTTAACAGTGAAATGACAATGAACCAGTGACAGTCATTAAATATTTTTCAGCACATTCTTCAAACTTTATTCATTTTGCAACAGATAAGCTGAATATGATGTTGAAGAGAAAGTTTTACTTCTTACTTACACCCTTCTCTGTTGCACGAATATCTGTATTCCCATAAAGTGTTCCAAGACCAATTACTTTGCCGCCATTTGTCCGTATATCAATTTTATGGCTCTGAAAAAAACAGTTTAAAAAAATACAGTTAGGATAATTGTAATTAGAACACAAGTTATCTTGTTTTTCCAAGATGTATCACAATAACCACCTTGGATCACAAACTTCCATTTTACTGTTAAGGTTTCCTCTGAATTGATTGTCAGATGTGCTGTTTCCCAGTGGAGTCAAGCTCCTTCTTCTGTAACCAGACAAACAAGGGAAAAAAATGATGCCAAAGAAGCCTTTATTCACAGTAGATGTGAGGGGCTTGGTTTTGTTTTTTTAACTAGAAAACCATTCACTCAGAATATATTAAAATAAGCAGCGGGGGAAAAAAAGAGGGAACTTTGCATTTCATCCAGAAACCAAGACATATAGGTAGTGCTGCAGCAGATGAGAGACATGAGCTGGCAGATAGAAATAAACCTGCAACCAAAGCCTTCCAGTGACCTGGAACCCAGTGTCACAGTAGTGATAATCATATATATGCACAAACACACCAGAACGCTACTCATGCTTGGAGGGGTACGTATAGCCCTAAACTTCTATGGATGGACACCAGTGCAAACCTTCGGCCTGCAAGTAGAACCAGATTCTACAGTGCCACATTCCAACCAGATTCTAATTCAAATTAGGTATTTTGCACACATCTGCATTACAATCTCAAATTTTTCCACAAAGAAACCAGGTTTCAAGTAAAATGCTATAGCCCTTATACCTCTTGGTTGCTGCTGCATACAACTGACATGAGAAAAGAGATGCACAGAAATACACACAAACTACTCTCAGAAAGACAAAAAAAGCCCCAGATCTTGCAAGTATCTTACAGCCATCTGTAAGAAGGGAAAAAGAACAAAAATTAAAAATCATATTTAAATAATGTAACTGTATTCATAAACTACAATTTCAACAAATCTGACTTTAAGAAGTCTATGGATCTCAACAGCAAGGCTTTTTTGCTTAAGTTCATTAGTGGGAATGCTGGAATAACACAGAATTAAAAAAATATTCAGCATTTTTATACTTCATGCTGGATAAACTTACACACACCCCCCCCTTCATTTTCCCACAGCACCTCCTCCAATTTCAGATATATTTGTTTCTGTTGAAAAGGGTATTGTTCCTGTAGATATCATTTAATCTAAGATGCATTCATGAAGTTTGACAATCAAATATACCAGAAATGCATACCAGCTGGGACTCTTTAGCCTGGAGAAGAGAAGGCTGAGG